>JYFJ02002995.1:0-47593 GCA_000934665.2 Catajapyx aquilonaris | reverse complement strand
TTTGTAGGTTAGGTTAGGTTAGGTTAGGTTAGGTTAGGTTAGGTTAGTTTTAAATTTTTATTTTTGCCAGACCCTCACAAGGATAGCACTTTATAACGTGTGTGTGTGTGTATGTTGCGTATTGGACGTGGGAGAGGCAACTATGTGAAAGAGTCTTGACGGCTTGCAGGATAATCATCCATCACGTAACGCCGCTATTTATATACGTCACAGCCACGATATTTTGTGTACATGGGGATGACGTTACCAATATAAACGAGGAGGCATAAAATGGCGCAGAAAAGTGGTTGTGAAGCAATAAGGGGGTTGAAATATGATGGCGGCAGTTTGCCTCCGAAACAGGCGTGTGATCGCCACCACTAATTGCTCGTTACCTTGGAATATTTGGTGGAGCCTTCGTTCCAGCCTCCGATGGCCAGGATGGTCTTCAGATCGGGGTTTTGCTTCTTTAGGCCCGTGAAATGGACATATCCACCTGGAACCAAATATTTAAATGAGTTTATTGTCTTCGCTGAGGGGGTTCATCAGTAAGCTATACTCACACATTCCGTAATCATCGCACAGGTCGCAGTAAGGGTCCAGCGAATAGATCTCGTTGGCCCCGTTTAACCCTGCGAACCCATAGGTGATGTGCGTGCATAGGTGCGGGTCCAGGTCTGAAACAGCGAAGGCACCATTTCCCGGCCGGTACACAGCCCAGGTACCATAATAGCACAGGAGTATCTTCTTCCCTGATGTGCATTTTTTGTCGAAAAATAAAAAACGAAAAAAATATCGGGAATTAAATTGTGCGGGATGGGGCTCATCAGAGATGGTAATGGATATGCAAAAGGGATTTTCCGGAAAGTTTACCATCTTTGGCTGCCGGGAGAGCCCAGCTGCAGGCTGCCAGTCCAAGGAGAGCCAAGAGTGTCAGCTTCATATTCGCCTGCTGGCGGAGGCCCAATCAGGAAGGGTTAGAAAAATATATGCTGAGCCTTGGGTCTCGAAATTATACCCGTCCCAGAACCTTACCTGCATTGTTGTGAGCCGAAAGATAGAGCCGATCGCCGCCATTTATATCTCCTGCTATATTTTTTTTATCACTAAGATACCAGATACTGTACAAAAATTGTGCGCATCGCATAGTTTCTCAAGCTCGCTTTGATCAACCTTGTCTTTTTTTTCTGTCGATAAGCTTGGCACTTGTACCGATGCGAGCAAAAGTATAAAGGCCTAGGACAGCGAAAACGTTCTTTGGTCACTTTAATTTCCCTACAATAAAGCGATAGATTCAATTACGAAAATAAGGGCAACACACGAATAAAACAACTCACAGAACCCACATAAAATAATTCGCATCTTATGCATAACAATGAACCAACGCCGATAAGAAAAAAAAGCAATATGAGTAGGCTACTTTAAGTGCATTTGGACTGGGTTGGACCCTGTCTATAGGTGGTACGAGTTTTTGGGAAATAGTTTGGTTACCCTCCTTTTTGTACCTGTTGGTACAAAGCACTGGTTGCACTCATTTTATAGTAAGGAAATGGCAACAGTACATATAGTAGGGAGGGGGGGGGGTGTCTGATTAAATATGTGGGCCACAGGTGTGACACCTTTGCACTGCTGCTAACTGGATATTTTTATTTTATTTGCGTGAACAGTTAAGTCAAGTATATAGGCATCCCACCTTTTGACCTCTTAGACCCAGATTTACTGATAGCAGCCAGTCAGTTGCGTGATATTCCAATATGATCATTCAGGGCGTTCGCGGAGATAACCGAGATTCAATGAGAAAGTGATAAAATGTGTCATAACCAATGTGACGTTATTTACAGGCATGCAAATTATAAGTATGCCTTAACTGCTAGTTGAGCTTCAAAAATGAGATATATATTTTTTAAACAAAACGCCGACTCTGAACATGGTGGCTTTCTCTTTTTCCATATCTTGAACTGCTGCATTCTATGAATAGCTGTGCAGCTTGCGGGGCTTATTGGTAGTTCTGCGTGAAACTTGGCTTCAATATTGAAGATGTAATTTTTATCATCTGTGGAGTGACATGAGTTCCAGCATATACCTGATGGAAGGATTCACTGCCTCGTCCTCATCAGTCACTTATTGCTTGAATCCGTCGGACCCTTGACGGTTATGTCACAACTGATCCTATATAGTCCCTTCCAACAGGTTTTGTCGAGCCTAACACAGCTCGTTATTTGGTCTCATTTCCCCCGAGAAAAACTCTTTCTCAATTACGAACCTATATCGGTACGACCATGTCCTATTATTACAGCTACCTGTTGCGCAATACTAAGCCCGTGGATACTCGATCAGCATTCCACGACTGTGAAGGAATTGTTCGATGCCCTATACTATACGAAGCCCTATAGCATCTCTGAACCGAGACATTGTTTGCGCATTTCTACAGGAAAAAAAATGGAGGTTGGGAATATTACATAAGTGAGGGTCGGTATACTGGAATTAAATAATAATAATAATAATAATAATAATAATAATAATAATAATAACAATAATAATAATAACAATAATAATAATAATAATAATAATAACAATAATAATAATAATAACAATAATAATAATAATAATAATAATAATAATAATAATAATAATAATAATAATAATAATAATAATAATCAAGACCTCGGCGACACCCCCAGAAAACCCTTCGCGACCCCGAGGTCCATCGATTCCGTAACCGGCGATTCTTTCAAATGACCTGACATTGTTGTGTACAGGCTATAGTATGTCTGGTCACATTGTGGTCGTGTAGTTGTCTTTCGCGCGCCAATATTGTGTGCGAATATATCAATGCCATTGAGAGTA
Source organism: Catajapyx aquilonaris (assembly GCA_000934665.2). Classification (NCBI taxonomy): domain Eukaryota; kingdom Metazoa; phylum Arthropoda; class Diplura; order Dicellurata; family Japygidae; genus Catajapyx; species Catajapyx aquilonaris. Next base: position 44,767 of record JYFJ02002995.1, on the reverse strand, counting down.
AGTTGTCAAGGCGGCCGTGCCATCTGTCGGACAGCCTCCGTTCTGACTTCTTTCGGCCACATTAGACACGGTTTCCATCTGCCGCTGCCTGCAATGACGACAGGTTCCATCTGGCAAATAATTTCGAGCGGGATCAAGTGTTCGGGGGGGCCCCAACAGAGTCTCGTGAGGATTGTTATACTCCATGTTATACTCCGTGGTCGTGACCGGGCAATATAACATAAGTAAGGACAAATCGGATGGACGAGTAAGATGGCGTCCTCCTGTGGGGGCCGCCATCTTGGTAGGCCGAGCAGACAATATGGGACTGCGCATGCGCACTCTGCTCACTCGCCGGGGAGGGGGGCGGGCGGATGGATGGAAGAACGTTCGAATCGCATTCGAATGGAAGGGGCTGCAGCTAGACCGCGGTTGGGAGCGATCCTCGTCTGACCGGCACCTTATTATTGTCTTCTTCCTTGTCTACTTCAGCTGCAGCAGGTGCACCATCCGGCACTACTGGTAGCTCATCGTCCATACAAGAGTGTGAGAAAGTCAGGTGCGTCATGATGAGCCTCCCGAATAGTGGAAGGAAGAGGGAGCTTGGTTGTTGCGAGGAGGATGGAGATGACGGTGATGGAAGCAGCAGCGCCGTCGGTCATCATCAGGAGGACAGTCCGCAGCAGGAGGCAATCCTTCAGGAGGCCGGTCATTTGGACATGACGAGCTGCGCTGATGGGGACGGAGGCAGCGCAGAGGCCAGCGGGTCTGCTGATGGAGATGAAGAACGTGTCCCGGTTCAGGAAGAGCCTGCTGATGGGAAGGTGGGACATGAGGCCGATCCTGATCCCAATGACCCACCATTGGCATCAGCAGGAGGGCCATCATTGCCAGCCATCGACAAGAGGAGCCCTGAGGATGAGAAGGGCGGTGGATGCGATGCAGCAGAAGGTTCCCCCAATAAGAGGATGAAGTTTTCCACTAATAGCATACACTTGCAGGTATAATTAATATTTTAAATTTCCAATGCGGCCCATGTTTGGCAAAAGGCATTAACCCACATCATGGCTCAAAATGAGTTAACACCACGGCATTAACCCTCACATCAAGACCTATCAAATAGCCCGACCCTGGAGCCTCTACGACGCTCCGTTTGTAAGATAATATTTGTAAACAGGCATCACTTGCAGCCTATTACTGAATGATTTGGCGGCAAAATTATAATATGTGCAACGCGGTGGCATTGAATTCTGCGACTGAAAGCATTATAACCTCATAATGCCTTTTTACTTATCAGTTCTTCCCGGTGTAAGAGTTGCTGAATATATGGCTGAAGGCATTATATGTGCTGATAATGCCTCTTGCCTGGTTAAGATATGCTGACCACCATAATTCAGTGAGTATGTGAGAGGCTTAATGCCCTCTGCCTCTAAAATTTTTCGACGCAGTCATATAAATATAGTTCAGCATGTATGAGCCATCATCCGCACAGAGCCAATCAGCTACGTGATTTTCCACACGACGACCTGAGAAATCCAGGCACACGCAGGATAGAGTCTGTCAGTGTGCCATGTGAAAAATGGCCGACAGAAGGGTTACCTATTTCACGACGTGTTTTGGGAAGAACAATACAACTGCAACTCGCGAGGAACCAAATTTTTAGCGGCAATCTTAAAACCGCAGGCATTTTTGGAACCACTAAGGGCCCGTTTCACTGAGCTCGGTATATGGTACGTAAAACCAGGTTTCTTTAGGAAAATCCATGCAAATATGTAGGGATTTTTCGAAAGAACCTTGGTTTTATCATATACCGAGCTCGGTGAAACAGGCCCTTCCTGTCAGCGAACAGTCAAAGGATTTACTGCATGACTATCAATGATCCACTTTATCACTTTACTTTCTCTTAATTTGTTTACTTTTACTAGGTTTTTTTTTTTCTTCGATTTGAATAAAGGAATAGTAATGATCAACAAATATTGATACCGTTTATTTATGGCTGATTGATTATTATACCAGTATGTTTCTCCACAAATATTATTGTTATAGGATTTCAATGTGGTGTTACCTTCAATTACGGTGGGATCACATGATAATTTTTTGATAGTCAAAAAAGGAAGGCTACTTTTTCAATTAATAAGTTATAATTACACAAATTTATTGATTACAATTTTGTTTCACTGTGTTTCAAACCAATGCGATGATTTGATAATAGTGCTTATATAATGGTGATTTGCAATGATAATATAAAATATTTCACTCTCTTGCTCAATTGTTTCTAAAATAATAAAGCATACGTACATATTAATTTTTGGCGTAATGGATGTCAAAAATCGACATGATCTCCATTGCAAAATGTTGGTTAATGCCTTCTTACCTATATGAGGTAAGGGAAAGTCAAAAAATCAGTGCTTTGGCAAAGAGCATTATCTGCATATTTAGTCATATTTTTTGACCTCTGACCCATTAATCAGTAATCGAAGTGCACTGTAATGACCGGGATGTTGTAATGGTGGTAATATGACATCAAACAGATTTCTCACTTTATTACCTGAAGTAGACAGAGACAAAAACCTTTAAAGTCGATTTTCTCGAAACTAGTATGATGTGGGTTAATGCCTTTTGCTAAACATGGGCCGTGCTGGTTTGTTTGATTGATAATTTTGCCTTCTCCTAAGGATAAGTCGCTGTCTAAAAAAAAGGTCTGACAGCATTTTTGGTGGGATATAAATATTTTATTTATTTATTTATTTATTTATTTATTTATTTATTTATTTATTTATTTATGATACCCCGTTCGAGGGCAGAGCCCTTTTTGGGGGAGGTGGGATATAAATTACAAAGGATCTTGGTAAAAGATGCAATATTGTCCGCTCCCTTAGTAATAGATTCTACCGTAAACTCTTTCAAAAAACTTCCTGGGTTACCTAAAAATGCAGTGGATTAAATGCATAATGTACCATGAAACTTGGTACATGCTGTCGCAATGTGCACTACTAATTGCGTGAAATTTTTTGGATAGTTTGTGGCAAAAGCACAGGTGGTCAGTCCAGGCGGTACATCGAGATGGGCTCGAGTACCGGTACAAAATGGACGTTTTCTGGTGAGTACCGGAGCACCTTCTATTTTCGTCTGCAATGTGAGCATTGCCACAAGGTCCTGCAAACAGCTGCAATAAACTTTGTTAATATAATGCCATTAATTAAGGAACTAATAATAGCACTCTCCCTACTCACATACTGTATGTTCCACATTAGATCCTATCGTAGGGTGTTGTAAAAGACAAGTTTTCAAAAATCTTCCCGGGTTACTTAAAAATGTACTATACCTGATGAGATACACACCTCTACCATGCAGTCTTGAAACTAAGTATTTCTTCTGTTGCAATGTGCACTAATTGAGTGATATTTTGGATAGGATGTGGCGACAAGCTCCCGAGTACCTTCAGGCAGTCAGGCAGTTCCCATGACAGCTTGTCTTTATCGCGGAAACATCGTCGGTAACACTGGCACAGCCAATGAGGCACCTCCTGCTTCTGCCGTCCACGTGATGACCCAACCTATCATCGCAAGACCTGCATCCAGCATGCGTCCACGCAGAGTGCAGGCAAAATCCTTGACGAGCACATATCTCAGAACACCTTTGCTCCCTGTGAAACGTAGGAGTTCAGGAAGAACGACTTATATAGTGGCAGGGGCTTCAGAGCTGATCCAGCAGTGCCATCCGTTTGCAACTTCATCAGCAGCAAGGGCTGCAGTTGTCATAAATGAATATGCTGCAACTGAACCTGTGACCAGCAGTACTGCAAGACCTGCAGTTGCTGTAAATGAATCTGATATGACTGCACCCGTGAGCAGCACTGCAACTGCTCCCCTATTACAAGCCAGTCCAAGTGTTGAGAATGAGGCTGAAATCATGGAGGTGATTGATCTCACTGGGGATGAAGATGATGATGATCAGGCAGGAGATGATCCGATTTTTTCCAGTCCAAGTGTTGAGATTGGGGCTGAAATGGAGGTGGTTGATCACACCCGGGACCATAATAATATGGCAGGAGATGGTCAGTTTTTTTCCCCCCAGTTATTTTATGAGCCTACATATTTTTGACAATTTCATTTTTGATTGGATCCAATCAGAATTCAGCAGATTCCGCATAATTTTAAAAAATAGGTTAAATCATCTTTTCACAAGTATCTCAAATATTGTACATGAATATAAGCACGTCGCCTGATTTACATTCCTTGTCTTTACGACGACTATTGCTACGTTAAACGTTGCCGAAAGTGTCAGAGGCCCTCTTGTCATTGCAGATGGTGGAAGGGACAACTCATCGGACCTAAATGCGACTGAGATTGCGCTATCACAGCAGAGTGCAAAAGAAACAGCTCTGACTCATGAACAGGCAAGTATAGTAGTATTCATTGCTTAATGAGATGACCAGGGATGAACCTCCTGCTTGCATTAATTTTGCACATTATTGCTGTTGTAACTGACGTCAAAAAACCAGAAAATGAGTTCAGTGGCTGCCACTTATTGTGAGAGGATATCAGTGTTCAAGTTTTCGAAGCAATGCAGATATACGCAGCATGAAGTAATTCAAATGGTGGCTAATTACAGTTGTTCATGCGATTGTCAGTGAAATTTTCTAGAGAACTTAAAGTGACAAAGAGCGACATGGTATTTACTGAAATGTATTTCTTTTCTTCTACAGATGTATGCGATCACAGGTATGACGATGCCTTCCGAGGTGTCTGTCAGTGTTATGGAGCCTATGCAGCCGACCTTGTCGAGGGGTGATTTGCAGCTAGTTGAGCAAGGTGAGTTGTCATTTTTCATGATTCTGTTTATGCAAAAAATGTTCATGTGTAAGCAATTATTTAACTGCATCTTGGGTGGTGCCGTGTCTTACAGTTGTGGGAATATTTCAGTGAGTTTTATTGTCATTGGTTTTGTGCACCCCTAGATTTAACTGATCAGGAGTTGCAATTCCGTGCAGCTGAGCCAGCCAGCCCAACCTCGCTTCCTGTGACATCAGATGTGGCAGCAAATCCCCAGGTAGGTAAACATTTGTAAATGACTGTGTGATTAGAATCAGGCATTGTCTCCTTTCACAGCGACTAACTAATGATTTGTGATAAAAGCATGCTTGAAGAAACTCGTTTTATTCTCAGGTGAGTCCCGTTGTGACCAGTCATCTTCCTGATGCTGACGGACCAACCCCAGAGTCGGAGCCTGTGAGGTCCATCGAGGTGGGGCCAGGGATGGCACAGGCAGAAACACTAGCTGCTGCAGGTCTGCAGCCAAGCATGACTCCAGACAAGGCCAGCACTTCATTTGAAGAGCCAGAAGGTGGAGTTGCAGGACCTTCAGGTGGTGCCATAGCTGCAACGGTATGTATTCACAAGCTGGTGCACTGCCCGAATCCCCAATATTACTCATCAAGAGAGGGAGATAGGTGAAGCAGCCAGGGCAATGAATGTAATATTGGAGAGCCCGCCCTTTATTGGAGCAATTGGCATCATATATGTAATGGCAGAAGTAATATATTTTTGCAGGCCTGAACCCTTGCATTGGATGTGTGAAAAGGAGATGGGTCCATGAAACCTAATATTAGCTGTCAGTGCTTTTGATAATGACTAAGTCTATAACCACTGACAAAGTGACTTTTTTTTTCTCAAATAAGCAGCTTAGTGCCGAAAATGTGGCAACTACAATGGACACATTTAAACCGGAACATCTTGTATCTAGGCTCTGCCACTACCTGAGAATGTTGAAAATAAATTCAACTGTATTAATTCGCATGATTTACCAGCAGGAACCTCCAACAGCGGGATACTTATTACCGATTCCAACATTGACGGATATTCACAGGGTGGACCCGGGTAAGAACTGAAATTGTGATTGTGGTTTCATGTTAATCAATGCTAACCTGTCCATGTAGGATGTGTGAAATTGACATGGGACATGCCTCTACCCGAGAACCCCGACATTATTGATTATCAGTTGTTCGTACGTAGAGGGGAGGAGGCATCAGATTTTATGAGCGTAGGGTACCTTGGAGCAACGGAAAAGTCTGTCAAGCTCTTTGACGTAAGTGTTTTTCCCAACGGTGTTTGATTATTTCATGTGTTGTGGTACGTTACGGAACAATTGCCTGCTCTGACTGTGAGTGGTGTTCAGCTGGGATATTATTTACAGGGCTTTAAAAAAATTCCATTGCGGTGTGATACCGGTACCAGTAGGAATGTACAGCATATTGTATGAGCAGCAATAAGGAGAGATTCTGTATTTATCTGTAATCATCTGAGGGTGTGACAGGCGCAGAGGGATATAATGACTTCCAGAAAGTTTTCATGATCTGATATATTCCATAGATTGGGCATCCTCGTACCACTCCCTTGTTGAGTTGAAAAATTGCAGTAGCATTGTGCCATCCTGAACTTGTGGAGCCCTAATGTTAAATAATTTTATTGACACTTTAAGGGTATTTTTTTTTGTAATTGAATTTCATGTTTCTTTTTATTCAACAGCTGAAAAAAGGGGAACTGTACCATTTCGCCGTGAGTGCTGTTACTGCCAAGTTTGGAAGTGGACCATACAGCGGGTCGCTTAGTGTCATACCGTGATCATCAGAAGAAGACCTACGTGCCGTAATTGAAAGGGGAAAAAGGCTCAGTACTGCCAGACCTTTGATGTTTTTTTCTCCTTTTGAAATACCTGGCAGTGCAAAGTAGGAGGATTTTTTTTTTTTTTTAAAGTGGTGTAAATGTCTGTAGCACCTTTCGTTATTAATCTTGCACTGCCACTAATATTTATCTTGTTAAGGTCGACTCAAGTTAGTTACTCATAAGGTCATTTCAGACCTTATTAGTAGAGTTTTAAAATCATCTGTGATATGTGTGAAAGTTCCGTAGTACAAAACGGTACAATTTCAAGTTCAGTTCAGAGCTGTCTGGAACGTTAAGTTTTAAAAATGGTACTCCAGTGTTAGATAATAATTTTTGCGAATTTTTGCAAGTGCCTGGTGGAAGTCATCACCTTGGTCTCACAAAAAAGGAGTACATTTCATAACCACCCTACATTTCATTCATAGTCAGATCATCCCCATCGCCTCCTCCAACGCAGATCGTTCACTTTTGAAATCACCCCAGAGCTTGTCTTTGATAATTTCCACCTGAAGGGACTGAAAGTTGCCTGTTTGTTGTTGATGAGGAATCCTAGTTTCATATCAGTCCCTTTTACAGAGGATTTGTTTCATAATGACGCCAACAAAATTCGTGGGGAACACCTCTGGACCAGTGGATCTCTTTATGTGGGTCTCCGCAGCCTTATTACATGGACAATTATCGCTCAACTAAAATTGCATCATACCATCATTTTAATCCCATAAATAGTCTACAACACTTTCATTGCTTTACCAGTTACACCTAATGATGTCATAATATTTCATTGTAGCACCTGAAATTTAAGTGAAAATGTTTCTTGGAGAGGCGTGGATCTTACAGAGTATTTTAAACCTTGTGTTTGCAGCTCATTAGCTTAGCAACGAGGCTGCGGAGACCAAGTGATGCCTGATGGGTACGAAGGGATCTTCTGGTGCCACGAGTTCACTCTCATAAATGGTTCCAAATCATTATGAAACTCTCTGTGTCCATTTTGGCAATCCTTGGATTGCCCTTAAGGAGCATACCTCCTGCTGGGATTCCCACCTGATCCTACCTTCTTCAGGGTGGAATTATTACAAGAGGGTGTCAGAGACATAGTGATATCCTCTTTTGACATTTAAAAAAAAAAAAGAAAGTTCATTTATGTTCTGTTTTTAGATATGACTTCAGTTGGCTCATGTTTGTTTGAAGCTTGGCGATATGCCACAGAATGTTTCTTCTGGTTGTTTGTGCTTTCTATTGGAATTGAGCCTTATTGATTTCAAGTTGTGATTTTTGTGTGTGTAAATTGCCGAGAGCGTCCTTCCCCAACCGGATTTTTGCGTGTCCACATAAAAAACCAACTATTTTAAGAAGGTCAGCCCCTGATAGTCTGCATGTGACTTGTTGTTAAAGATGTACTGTGATAAGTGTTTTCTCAAACACTAATGTGCATATGTTTGGCCTTTTGTTGTACATAGTTATAAAATCTTATGTGTACCTGACTCATGAAACAATGAGATCTCTGTACGGCTGTGAATCTGTACAAAAATTACACTATGGTTTTGGCTACCTTGGCAGTATTAATTGAGAGTGGAACATATATATTTTTGGTGCCATCAGAAAGTATGTTTGCATGTGTACGTACCTAAGTTGTGTACACCATGTATGCCCGTGCTACCTAATCCATATCCAGACACCACTGAGAGCCGTTCTGCTGCAGCCGTTGGCCAGGCAACACTGGTCCAGCAGTTGTATGCACGTGGATCCCCCAGTGCACTAGTGCAGGGCAGGGCAGAATTCTGTATGTTCAAAACATTTCTGCTGAAGTGACTGAGGTAAACGTATGCTGAAAAAATAATGGAAATGGAATGAGCCTGGCATAGGCCTATGCTAATTTTAAAAAAAAAATTGAGTACGAGGTGTTGGAGTTCTTCAACCAGCAGATGCACCTTTCAGGCGTAGCCACTCAATCCACTGCAACAGACAATAATTTATGTTTTGAACATACAGTACCGAAGTCTGCCTTGCCCTGCATTAGTAGATCCCACTACAGTGCATACAACTGCTGGACCAGTGTTGGCTGGTACCTGGCCAACGGCTGCAGCAGAAAAAGCAGGGTTCAATACTTCGAATCTTACTTTGTAAACCCCATGGTGACCCAGTGTTAGTAAGTGGGACTTGTTCCCACTGTAGGTTCCCTCTGTGGCTCACCTTGCATCATAATCGCACCCCTGTGCACCCTGCCACTGACAAGTTGTCGAACCTACACAAGAATGGAAACCAGTTTAACCTTGAATCATTCACTACTGTAAGAAAGCATCTCAAGAAGAGTGTAGTGATAAGTCATAACTACTACTTCAACAAAGGAGGAGGTGGAAGAAGAAATCTAAACCCTCCAATTTCAAATTAATAGTAAAGGATAGTAAAAAGGGTGTTGGAAGCAGCCCAAATGCTAGTTATTATTGGGCTCACAATAATGCAGGGGTCGAAATATTTGGATGCAAAGGTGCTATTTGCACTCCAAAATATTATTAGTGTTATTGCTACTTTGAAGTCTGCACTCCAAACTGAGCCTTGGAATGCAAAGTGTGCACTCGAGTCGGTCCTGCTTTTTAACATGGCTGAACCCAGTAATTAAAAAATAAGTAATAAAGGAAGACTCTAGTCTAGGTGAACGTCTGGAGTGCAAATAACTTTGACCCCTGGCATTACGTCTGATTCCTCTGGGATGCTGACCTTTGGGCTAGCTGACATCCGGGGCATGTGAAATACTGGAATCCCCCCCGCCCCCCGTGAAGGCGCGTGAAGGCGCACAAGCTAGTGCTGGCTGCCTGCTCGCCGTTCATGCAGGGCCTGCTTGACAATGGCCAGGAGGAAGTGTGCATCAGCCTGCCCCACTTCGATACGTCCACGCTGAAGAGGTTCGTCTACTTGCTCTACCTCGGAGAAGTCACCCTGGCGTTCCGGACTGTACCGGACCTGAAGGATCTCCTAATGGCATTTGACGCATGCGGAATGTTGCTGGAGATTCCTGTCGCAGACCATGAGCCGGACGCTGGGTACATGGAGATTATGCTGGAAGATTCCCAGGCCAACGAAGGTCCAGGAGACGCAGATGCTACACCAAACGAGGCTGCCATCGAAGCGGAATATTCCCCCGTCCGACCAAGTCAAGTAAGAACTTCCTCCCAATAAGGTCGCATTTACATGTGAGCCATTCACCCCAAACAATTGAAGACCTCAGGATCAAAAAATGTTGAAAAACTAATCAAGCTGACTTAATCCAGACCTTGCTTTACAGCAGCTCTGGACATGATTGTGTTAGATTTATTTCAGTTTATTCAAACAAGTTAAACATGGGTTGCACTCATTGCGATAATAATTGTCGTATTTTAGTTGCCTCATGAGGAAGTATCAGGAGCAGCCACATCCTGCACGCAGGCTGCAGAGCCAAGTCAACGAAGCATGGGCGATGATGAAGATTCAACTGCTTATGTGCAGCTGGATTCTTCCGAAATGGCGACGGATGAAGAAGAAGAGCAGAATAGATCGGTAATTGTGATGGAAAATGCTGAGGATAATGAAATGACCATGATGGACTTGTCAGAAACACAAAGCAGTTTCCTTGAGGTGCTGCAACGATGTCAAACAGTGAAAGAGAAGAAGGATGAGTCTCAGCAACTGCAAGTTCTGGACCAGTTGGTTCCATCAGAGAATCAAGCGAATGTTGGAAACCAGAAGAAGACGCCACTTACCGGGAAGAAGAGGGAAGAGGCTCAGAATCTGCAGTCAGATTCTTCCGAGAAGAATGCTCAAGGCAGCAGCCCGGCCAAGAGACTTAAGCTGGATGCGCAAACTCCAAGGCAAGATTTGGGAGGAAAGCAAGCAGTTGCTAGAAATCAGGCGAAGAGAGGATGTGGACAAAGGAAGGGACAACCTCGTAAGCCACAGAGAGGATGTGGACGAAGAAAAGGACGACCTCGTAAGCCACAGAGAGGACGACCTCGTATGCCACGTATAGATACTGAGCCGGAGCAAGAAAGTGTCGAATCCCAGCCGAATGGACGCAAAGAGAATCTCGAACCTCCAGAGGTAAAGTTTCAATAAAATCCGGTGGTAGTGGCACTGTGTAACACTTCTCCTTTACTTATTAGCAGGCAATGGAACTTCAGTGCGCTCGCTGCGGCTACCTATTCGCAACGAAAGCCAAGTTGGATCAACACGAGCTGGAAAAGCACCCTGGAGAAGTTCAAGACCAGGTGGGAGAAATGTCTTCGAAAATTTCTGTAAGTTTAGGATTCCCTATTTCTTAATAGAACTTGCCAAAGCAGAATGGTGGCGTTGCTGCGACAGATGGAAACGGTGGATCTGCCCACTCGTCTTCCACTAGTTCACCTTCCCATGGGATCAACTCCAATGGATGTTCTGCCCAGGAGAAGTTTACCTCCACCCAGGAGCAACCAGCAAAGCTTCGACGAGGGAGATCTCGGCAGTCAACCAGGACTCCAACTTCTGGAGGTGAAGCTGCGACCTCGGGACCTGATGTGCAACAAGCTGCAGAAGCGACAGTTGGGACGGAGATGCTCATACTCGACATGTACCAGGAACAGCCTCCAGACAGTTCAAGCACACCAACGCATGAGATGTTGGTACCTGCCAGACACACACAAGAGGTGAAATTTTATTGGACGATCTCATTCATTATTTTTGTGGGAACTCTACTGCTAAGGCTTATTTTTAAAAAATATATACGATTTCAAGATTTTTAGGAAGACCTTATCTGAAAATCTGCATTATTTCGCTATTGACTCGTGTACAAGAATTTGGACCCTGACAATAAATTCTATTGTCAGTCCTTTTCATATTTTGGCAATATTTTACCTCGCCATGTGCAATATGCCTGAAACGTGATATTTAGCATTTCGATATATGTGTGTGTGTGCAGCTGATTTGTTTCACCAAAATCTCTCTACGTGATTGTATTTGAAATGAGTTTATTCAGACAAGTTAAAAACGGGTTCCACTCATAGCGATAATTTCTTGTTTTAGTCACCACAGGAGGAAGTATCGGAGCTAAGTTGGCAAGACGTAGGCGATGATGAAGTTTCAACTGTGGAGGTGCAGTTGAATTCTTCCGCAATGGAAGCGGATGGTGAAGACGAGTTGACTAGACATGGAATTGTGATGGAACACGCCGATGATATTACTAGGGTGGACCTTTCAGAAACACCAGAAAGTCGTCTGGAGCAGCTGAACCAGTTTCAAACGGTGCGAGAGAAGAAGGATGAGCCTCAGCAAAAGAAAGCTCAACCCAAGAGCTTTAAGTCAGATGCGCAAACTCCAAGCCCAAATTTGGGAGGAAAGGAAGCAGTCGCTAGAAATCAGTCGAAGAGTCCTAGAGGATGTGTGAAGAGAGGACGACCTCGTAAGCCACGTGTAGAATACGAACCAGTGCAAGAGAGTGTCGAATCGCAGCCGAATGGACGCAAAGAGAATCCCGAACCTCCAGAGGTATAATTGCAATAAAATCAGCTGTTCGAGTCATTGTGTAACTCATCTCCTTTTCTTATCAGCAGGCAATGGAACCACTTGCGGAACTTCTGTGCACTCACTGCGGCTGCCTAGTCGCAACGAATGAAGAGTTGTATCAACATGAGCTGGAAAAGTGCTTTGAAGAAGTTCAAGACCAGGTAAGAGAAATGTCTTTTATATACTAACTTCTTTATGCTTAGAACTTGGTTTTAATATGTATGTGTAATTCTCACTTTTCAGGAGGAACAGGACACTGTAACCAGCACACTGCCTGGACCTCAGGAAGCACCTAGGTTGCACACCATCCCGGATAATTGTCAGGGAACTGACGTAAATGAGAAATTGTTTCCTTGTAGAGAGTGCCACGAAACGTCCAAGAGGAGAAGCAAGTTGAATGCCCACATCTTGACCATAAGCAATATTTTGGCTCAGTGGGAGTTAAGTAGGCCTACCGCATAGCCTGTCTCCTCTACTTTTCAAATCATATTTTATAATATTGCTCCCTTTCGAAACCCTCTCCGGTGAGGTTTATTTAAATTGTAAACAGTACGTGCAGGGCACCGAATATCACCTGACTCCATAACGGTGCATCCGATTGGATTCTTCCGGGATGGTCGTTGACATTTACACCATGGCTGTAAGCAGGATTATTCTTGGGGGGGCAGGGGGTCTATGAAGCCAGCCTTGGGTTATTTTTTTAATTTTTATTCTGTGTACTGTATCTCAACAGGAATCAACGTTTTTTTTTGTTTGTTTGTTTTTAAGAGGGTCTTTAAGAGCACCCTCCCATTCCTCCCCATAAGAGGACCCTATCACGGGGTATTAATTTCAATTATTCAATCGTGATGCATAAAATATAAAGGAAAAAGTTGCTCCGAGAGTAATAATAAGTTCAGCCCATCTGGGATCTGTTACTTGATAGTTTGCATGTGAGTTGTTGTTAAAGATGTACTGTGATAAGTATTTGATCTCGAGCACTAACGTTGTAACCGGTGCGAATATTTGGCCTTTGTCATAGTTATAAAATCTTATGTGTACCTGACTCATGCAACATTGAGATCTCTGTGCGGCTGTGAATGATGAGTACAGTACTATGCATTTCGGTAGGATGATTAAACTTATGTGAATCATTGAGATGAATTCGCAATAAAAACATATACCGTGACAGTAGGCTACCTGTCTGATTTTGTTGGAGACTCATTCAGCATAAATATTTTCTAGGAAGTAGGACAGGGCATAGATATTTTCTTCACAAAGGATCGTCAAAGGAACAAGAAAGTAATATTAGCTGGCACCTGTACTAAAACTAGGACAGAAAGTAGATAATTCGGCACCAAAAATTCGAGCCGGGACATGGTGTGGAAAAAATATATTGGCAGCACTGCTGTATGAAGCTCAGTATAATGACAGATCCTGACAGCTTAAACATCCTGCTAGTGATTAGTTTCTCCAGACCATTGTCCAGTACTCGTCCATCGTGCAAGATGGCCGAGGTGCAGTTGACCAGTCGACTGCTCTCCTGGACACTATACTTTTGCCAAAAGCGTCTCTTCACTTTCAGCCTCAGATTTCGTAGTCCCTCTCACTTCGGCAAAAACTGTACACAAAAATAAGACAGTGATGCGTAATGAATGCACATTTCCAGAACATGTTTACAGCTTCATGTACTGCGAGTGCCACAAAGTATATCCCAGTATGAGACAGATCAAGGGATGTACTGCCCAATTGGTTCGTGATATTTTGCGCACATATTCTGTCATCGTTACATCATGATTCGTCAAGAATATTACATAGGATTGAGCCATATCTCCTGGAATTTCTCAGGTTCTCAAGTTGAAGTGTATGTATAAAAAAAGACGTTGAAAATATATTACATAATTAGATAGTACATTTTTTTTTTGTATTTCCCGGTCCACCCTTCATGATTTACATCTGCCAGTCACACCAATGAAACTGCGCTTGCGCTACAAATGACGCTTACCGTGATTGGTCCGTTACATCCAGATCCGCCATCTGATTGGCTTCTTCTGATGCCCATGATGGAACACGCCAAATTAATTCCGAATTTAAACATTTTATCACTAAATTTAGCAATTATGGCTACTAAATGTCAGATAGTGCGTTTAATTGCCTGATTGTTAATTACTGTGCATGTTTTTTGTCGTTTCAATGCGGCCTAGATGTCGCCTCTACCCACTCTACAGCAGCGCCCTTCCCTCTCCCCCTCCCCCTCCCGCCGACTCCCACAGCGTCTGCCATATTCCATTCGGTCCATTCCATTGTTCTTTCCGTGCGAAGCTGCGACCGTTCCACGCCCCAAATGGCCCGCATCTGAAGAGGAAGAAGAAGCCTAAGGTCCTTCCTGGTGGCCACCATCACTGGTTGGGGGCCTTCCAGAGAAGAAAAGGTGGGGGCTTTAGAACCAGATGATGTTCCAGGAAGTCAAAATTTAGGGGGAAGTAATTAACACAAAGGGGGTTTTCAGGGAGGCGGCAACCATGGCTCTGTCGCTTCGGGACAAGACGTTCGATGTGCGGACGCTGTTCGGCCCGCTTCTGCTGGACAAGGCCAGCAAGGACGTCCGCATGCTGGGGTCGGACGGGTGCGTGAAGGCGCACAAGCTGGTGCTGGCTGCCTGCTCGCCGTTCATGCAGGGCCTGCTTGACAATGGCCAGGAGGAAGTGTGCATCAGCCTGCCCCACTTCGATACCTCCACGCTGAAGAGGTTCGTCCACTTGCTCTACCTCGGAGAAGTCACCCTGGCGTTCCGGACTGTACCGGACCTGAAGGATCTCCTAATGGCATTCGACGCATGCGGAACATTCCTGCAGATACCGCTAGCGGAGGACGACCCCATTCCACTCGATGAGCCGGACGCTGGGAACATGGAGGAAGATTCGCAGGTCAACCAAGAGCCTGAATATTCCCAGGGCAGCCAAGAGCCTGAATGTTCCCAGGCCTATGAAGGTGCAGCAGTCAAAGAAAACGAGGCTGAATATTTGGCCCAACCAAGTCAAGTAAGAAAACACATTTTTCCGGACAATGTACGCCGCCTCATTTACAAGTGAGCGACTTGCACGGCGATTAATATTGTGATTGAACCGATAGTTTGGAGCCAACAATTGAGTGGGGTAATTGACCAATTTCCAGTTGCGCGCGTCTCGTGGCCAAACGTGGCCTGCCATCAAAATGGCGGCGTTACATGTGCAGAGGCGGGACTTTTCTCTCTTTGCCCATGGAAATTGGGGGATATTGGGGGTGACGCAGAGAGTCAAGAGGCCCTCGCTGCGTTTACCTCAAGAGGCTCGTCGGGCTCCAATTGGCCGAGACCTTTTCCCGCCAGCTGCCCACCCCAACCACCCCTGCCATCATGACCCACTTGTCCCCCGAGGCGAGGTCGCCTTTCACTTTTCCTGGTTAATCCTACGCCCGAGTCGGCGCATGTCTGACAAGTTTGGGCACAGCGATCGCAGCGACATTTTTCGGGGCGAGCGAACGGAACGCCTGTGTGACAGACCCATAAGTGCATAGGGACCTAGTTCTGACTTTTCCGAGTGACGGAAAATTTGAGCTCAAACAACCGTGTAGAACAGAAGTTAGACATTTTAATCATATGCGCAGCATCCCATTTTCCGATTCCGCTCTGCTACGGCCATGTTGTATACCAAAGGTTATCGCACTGATCGATACTATTGCGGGTTAGGTGAGCTCCCTGCCGATACGGTACTGGATATTCTAACGATACAGTTCCGTAGATTCCACGCACCTTATTGCGGGTTGGGTGGGTACAAAGAGGCAGCTCCTTGCAAGAAATGTTATAGCAGTACCTTCGTACTGGTTTTGGCCAATCTATGTCGTTAGGGAATTGCCAATTGAAAAGTACGTAATAGTTAGCAATATTTGGTGAATCTTCTAAAATATTTTAAAGCACATGTTGGACATCTCAAAGTTGAGATGTGGATGCAGGCAGCATCATGACCATTTGTGTAATGCAAGGAGGCAGCAATATGAGCGGGGGTAATGGAAGTCCGCAGTTCAAGGGCAAGATAAGGGAAGAAAGATATGGATTGTTTGCTTCTTTGGAGTGGGACGGAGCTACAGCTCTCTGGTTTACATGTTGATAAGAAAAAAGGCGGGGTACATGAGAGGATGTAGGAGGGCGAACAAAGGAAATGCAGCTCTGTGTGCAAGGTAATAAAACTTGGCTGAAAATGGTTTACGGCAAGGTCTAAGATTGAGTAGACCAGGGCCGCCATTTAGCAGGGCTGAAGCGCATGGTGCGCTGTCTATCTCTCGTGCGATTCAGCGGCATTTAATTACTATAACAGCCACGTTTTTTATTAGTTTGTCAACATTTTTCGATCTGTTAAGTCTCACAATGATTAATACCGTGTTTAATGTACATAATGTACAATTATTTGAATCAGACATCTTGCGACAATGTACCTGATTTTGGTAGATTTATTTGCGTTTATTTCTACAAGTTAAAAAGGGATTCCACTCATTGCGATAATAATTGTCTATTTTTAGTCGCCTCATGAGGAAGAATCAGGAGCAGCCACATCGGGCACGGAGGCTGCGGAGCTAAGTCAACAAGGCGTGGGAGATGATGAAGTTTCAACTGCTGATGTGCAGTTGGATTCTTCCGAAATGGCATCGGATGAAGAAGATGAGCAGAATGGATCGGGAAGTGTGATGGAAGATGCCGAGGATAATGAAATGACCAGGATGGACCTGTCAGAAACACAAGGAAGTCTTCTGGAGCAGCTGAAACGGTTTCGAATGGTGAAGGAGAAGAAGGATCAGACTCAGCAACAACAAGTTTCGGATCAGTTGACTATCACGCTGGTTCCGCCTGCGAATCGCGCAAATGTCGGGAACCAGAAGAAGAACCCACCTGGCAGGAAGAAGAGAGAACAGGCTCAGAATTCAACCGAGAAGAAAGCTCAAGACAACGGCCCACCAAAGAGATTTAAGTCAGATGCTCAAACACCAAACGCAGATTTAGGAGAAAAACAAGCAGACGCTATGAATCAGGCGAAGGGTCCTAGAGGATCCGGAAGGAGAGGACGACCTCGTAAGCTACGTGTGGAATCCGAATCGGACCAAGAGAGCGTTAAATCCCAGCCGAATGGACGCAAAGAGAGCCCCGAACCGCCAGAGGTAAAGTTTCAATAAAATTTGCCGTTACATGCGATTGTGTAACACTTCTTCACTATTAGCAGGCGATGGAACCGGTCATTAAACTGGCACAGCTTTGGCTGTGTGCACTCTGCGATGACGCATTCACCGCGAAAGCAGAGTTGGATCAGCACCAGCTGGAAAAGCACCCCGAGGAAGTTGAAAAGCAGGTGAGAGAAATGTCTTATAAAATTTTTGTAGGTTGGTTTACTAATTGTATGCTTTGAACTTGCTGAAGCAGAATGGCGGTGTGGCTGCGACAGATGGAAACGGCGGATGTGCGCCTGGCCATGAGACCAGCTCTGATGGATGTTCCGCCCAGGAGAAGCCAACCCAGGAGCAACCGGCGAAGCTTCAACGAGGGAGAACTCGGCAGGCAACAAGGACTGCATCCTCTGCAGTTGAGAAATCAGGTGAAGCTGCGACCCCGAGACCAGATGTGCGACAAGGTGAACTCGGAGAAGCTGAAGTGACACCTGGGAAGATGCCCGTACTCGACATTTACCATGAACACCCGCCGGACCGTACAAGCACACCAATGGATGAGAAGTTGGAACCTCCCGGACTCACACAAGAGGTGAGCTCGCTGAAACGCAACTTTAATTTTCAGCTTGGGGAACAAAATTGGACTGCGATAATTACATTCGTATACATTTTCATAGAATATTGTGTGATATAACACACATTTAAAATTTTTTAAAAAATTCAAATATTTTTGCCCAATTTTGTACGCAGGAGTTACAGAATATTGCATGTGTAGCTCACATTTCCGTGTGCACTTAACTAGTAGCCGTAGCATTTAGAGCACCAAGTAGTTTGCAAGTGAAGAGTTGGTACTAAAGAGAAAGGTGATGGTATATTTTCATTGCAGTTTGGTGTGCAAGTTGTACTTAGACTTTGCATTTTCCATGTCACTTCACTTTGATTGTTATCAGTTCTGAATGTAGTCCGTGAACATGTTTGCCGCGGGAAAAAAGGAACCATGACACTTTGTTGTTGTTGAAAGTTTGACGCTAGACGTCAGCAGATTACGGTTTGAATTTTTGAGTCCAGGAGCAAACAGTGGCCGGTTTGTAAAATGTATTACGTACAGATTTTAAGCAAGGAAATCCATTTGCCGTGCAACGTATCCGAACCGGAGCTTAATTCACTTTCTGGGGATGAGAAGTTGCATGATTATACTCGTAAATGATACATTGAGGCAAAGATCAAAGCTGCATTTGTTTGACACTGAATTGAAACAGTTTTGGTTTTAGTGTGCATGTGTAATTTTCACCTTTCAGGAGGAACTGGACACTGGAACCAGCGCACTGCCTGGACGTTCAGTACCTCAGGAAGAACCTCAGTTGCAAACCGGCCCGGATAATTGTCAGGGAACGCCTGTAAACGGGAGACCATTCGGTTGTAACGTATGCCACAAAACGTTTCAGACGAAACGCTATTTAACGGCTCACATGTTTGTTCACGAACGTGAAGCATCTTTTACGTGCATGGTCTGCAACAATTTGTTCAAGCACAAGAGATCTTTGTATACGCATTACAAACTGCACTGCAAGGGAAAATGGTCTCTTGCAGTGCCCAAAAAAGGGGTTAAGAAAACTGCGAGTCGACGATGTGGCGGGAAAAGGCTATTTCCATGCGATGTATGCGGAAAGCGTTACACCACAAAGTGGAACTTGGGCATTCACCTTTCATTTCACACGGGAGAATACCGGTATTCTTGCAAGTCGTGTCATAGAGGGTTTACTCATAGCTCCTACCTGGCAAAGCACTTGGCAACAAGCCAACATCAGGACATGTGCAAATTAGGTCGCAGGAGCTACCTGGAGAACCACGTGGCAGTAGGCCGACATGAGAATCGTCCTGTGCCGAAAACAGGAGTCAAGAAAAACATGAGTCGACAATTGCAAACTCGTGGAGGGGGAAATTCATTTCCATGCAATGTATGTGGAAAATGTTTCACTAAAAAGGGTAACATGATCAGACACCGTCGACTTCACGCTGGAGAATACGCGTATTCTTGCAAGGTGTGTCATAAAGGGTTTACTCGCGAGTGCTACCTTGTGAAGCACATGGCAGTAGGCCGACATGCTGTGCGCAAAATAGGCGGAAACTTTAATCGACGATTGCAAACTTCTGGAAGGCCATTTTCATGCACTCGATGCGGTAAAGGTTTTAAACAAAGAAGTGACCTGAATACTCACTTTTCAGTTCACACCGGAGAATACGAGTTCACTTGCAAGATCTGTAAGAAAGGGTTTGCTCGTAAAGCCAGACTGATTAAGCACATGGAACTACATGGAAATGTAGCGGTGCCCAAGAAAGGGGTTAAAATCACGACTCAACCATTGCGATCGTGTGAAGGAAAAAAGAAATTTCCATGCCATGTATGCGGAAAGAGTTTTACGCAAAAGCCTAGCCTGCGGACTCACTTTGAAATTCACACCGGAAAGTACCGGTTTCCTTGCAACTTGTGTGGCAAAGGGTTTCCTCGTCGGATGAGACTGATTAAGCACATGCGACTACACGAAGTTTTCTCTTGCGTCCTATGCAAGATGAGTTTTTCCGATGTGTCTGATTTGCAGCAGCACATGAAGGCTCATCCGGGTGTGGTGGAAAGTATGTAGAAAAGTACGGCTCAGTATCTCAAGCATTTATGCGCCATGTGCTCTTCCAATTACCGAAGTTGACGGCACGTAAGACGCAATTATCCCCACAAAAAATGGCAATGCGAAAGATTTTTAATCTTGAAATACGGGTGCCGTCTTATATGCCGTCAAATATGGCAAATGCTATTATTCAGGGTTGTTTTTTTTCCAATATATTCGGTGCGTAATCGTATTAGTCCAATGTGAATTGTAGGGGGCCATTCCGTGCTTGTATTTCTCAGGGTTAGTCAAAAGAAAAAAAAGCGATCTGCCAGGAATGGACTCTGCAACATAACAATATTGGCCGTTCATTTTTTTTTTTTGCGTCATGATGTGGCATATGCAGAGAACAAGAGTAGCATACGCACAGTTAGATATGTGTTATGGTCATATCATTATTCGGATCTGATATTGTTGCATTTGGAAAAGGGCCACGTAATATTTTCTGTTTTTTTATTATTTTATTTTGATCTGAAATGGCCGTTTGTACTTTTGATGAATAAAAAAAAACGAAGGAATGAAATCAACACCATTTTGTTTGGGTGTCCTTTTCCTTTAGGCATGTTTGTATAAAGGATGACTAATCGAACTGGGTTTGGAAAAGTACCGAGTTCATTTGAAACCATGCGGACATGTCTACAGCTCTGGCTCAAATAATTGTAGTACGTTGCTGCTGGGCCTTCAGGTGAACACGTATGATTTTTCTGTGCACTTTTCTATTTTTTGTTGCATGTGAAACATGTAAGAGGGAAAATTAATAACTTCGGAGTAAGTATTTTTAAGTGTAGAATTTATCACCAACTCTTCACTGCGAGGCATGTTTTGCTGCACTTTTGTACGTAGCATTACCCTGGGCGTACCCAAGTAACCGATTCAGACATTTTGAAACACTGTTAACTGCATGACAGGTGGTGGTTCTTTTCTCTTGTTTACAAGTAGCATTTTACTTGTCGTGAATCTCCAAAATGCATGTAATGAGTATCCTGACGATGTTGGAAGCTGCGTCTCACTCGATGAGAATTAATGCATCCCGGAGGTTCTAATATTACGTGTAGAGGGCTTTCTGCAACAAGCGTGTAAATGTCTTTTACTTCTCAGGACGATGAAGAGAGTGGAGATGAAGCTGGACCACCGCCGCCAGGAAATGCGGCACAAGAAGAACGTAATGAAGAGCCATTCGTTGGCACTAAGGTGAATAAGAAAGAATTTGTTTGCCGCGTATGTGACAGGTCGTTTTACATGCATTGCCATTTAGGAAAACATATGCGTACTCATACAGGCACATGTCATGTGTGCGACATCTGCAAGAAAGGCTTCATGAATAGGATCACTTTCGTTCAGCATTGCAAAAAGGTCCATGTAGGAAAATTACTCGCTCATTGTTCGGAAAAGAAACAAAATTCGAAGGAGCGGTTCGGAGGGAAAAAGTCATTCAAATGCAGCATGTGCGGAAAAGGTTATGCGCAAGAGTGGCACTTGGCTGTCCATGTGTGTCGTATTCACGGTGAAGAACTAACCTCTTCATGTGAGGTGTGCAGTAAAGTGTTTCATACGAAGCTTGCAATGAAGAAACACATGCTAACTCACGGGCAGAAAAAATTCTCTTGCATATTGTGCAAGAAAGATTTTCCTGAAGCGACTGATTTGAAGCGGCACATGAAGGTTCATGCAAACGGCATCCGGAAAGTGCTGCTCAACTGATAAGATACATGCGGAGACGTTGCCTCTAAAAATAAAAAGAAAACGGTCTTTTTAGGTTTTTGATTAATGACGTTTAATTTTTTTGGATGAAATTTTTGAAGGGAGAGGCAACTTACTAATCAAAAAAGAAATTTCGATTCAGTCATATCAGTCTGAATCGATCAGTCAATTCCACACTTTTTCTCAGGGTTAGTCGATGCGAAAGTTGTTTGTTGAATTATATTTTTATAAATATTCGGATATAATATATTTGGAGAAAACTTGCTTAGGATTAATGTTCAAACTAATATGCGGAAAAAAAGAGGGTGCAATACTCCCGTGTGGAGAATGAGGATTTAATTTAACAGTATTATTACCTCCCATCTGTACACACATCGGTTAAATTAAAACCGATTAGTTCTCGGATGCGAGAGAAGAAAGGTGTAATAATGTGTTCAAAGACTTTATAATCATCATAGGTTTTTCAGTTACAGCTCTTTTATTTTATATCGTACTTATTATTTGGAAGGAAAAAGTATTGTTCTTGCTGATAATTTCCCCCCCTCCAATTGCGTAGGCATTGTGGGGTTTTTATTTTGTCTTTTCTCGTATGATTTTTTGTTTTGAGCCGCATTTTTTTTTTTTTCTGGGTATTTGTACCTTGGATGAATAAAAGGAGTGAAGGCGAAAGCAGAACTAGTGTTCATTTTCATGTGCGACTTGATTGCCCAAACACATCCAGACAATTCCTTGTATTGTGTGCAGGAAAATCATACAAGGTGATGCCGGGGATGTGTTCCAAGCACAAGTGGTCAGGTTGTTGGACGTCAGGTAACTCGTACAGAAGTGTGCAAAATCGCCTTCATTATTGTGGTGTGGATTAAGGACCTTTGCATGCGAATAAGTGTGTACAGTAGACGACTTTATTTTTTTCAGGAGGAGGATCCGCAAGAAGGAAGCAGCACGGGAGAGCAGTCGTTTTTCATGATGGAGCCTGACGTGGTGCTGAAGGTGCAACCCGACTCATTCAGCGAGGAAGAGTTTTCATGTCAGGTATGCTTGAAGAACACATAATCACATCCGCAATGTGTTCTAATATTCGTCGTGTTGTCTATTTATCTTTCAGAAGTATGAAGCACTGGCTGGAATCAACGCATGGGAGCTGCCATCTGGATTCGCAGCCCCTGAAGAAGCACACCGTTTGGACAAACACAAGAGCACTAATGTAAATCAGAAAGGGTTTTCTTGTCAGGTATGCTTGAAGGTGTTTAAGAATAATGGGCAGTTAACGTACCACATGAAGTTTCACACGTTGAAAAGACCACATGTGTGCATAATCTGCAAGAAATCCTTCGTGATTAAGCACAATTTGAAGAGGCACATGACGTTGCATGGTGTAAGGAAATTTTTTTGTGACGTCTGCAATAAGGGCTTCTTTCGGAAGGACCAGTTGGCGGATCATTTGAAAAGCCATGCATACTCTTGCAAGGAATGTGAAAAGTCGTTTAAGCATAAGTACGTACTGGATAACCACATGTTATCACACACTGGAGAAGTGCCGTTTTCTTGTTCCGTGTGCGGAAAAGGGTTTAGACGAAAGTTCCACATGGACATCCACATGCGAACTCATACGGGAGAAAAACCCTTTTCTTGCACCACGTGTGGCGAAGGGTTTGTGTACAAGCAAGCATTGAACATGCACATGAAAACTCACATGGGAGAAAAACCCTTTTCTTGTACGGTGTGCGGAAAAGGGTTTTCGCAAAAGTCCAACTTGGACCAGCACTTGCGAACTCATAAGGGAGAAACACCCTTTTCTTGTACGGTGTGTGGGAAAGGGTTTAGATACAAGTCCCGAGTGGACGTCCACATGCGAACTCTCACGGGAGAAAGGCCCTTTTCATGTAAGGTGTGCCGCAAAGGGTTTGTACAAAAGGCTGGATTGGACAAGCACATGGCAAGGCATGCGCAAGATCCGGCTTTTGTGTGCATACTCTGTAAGAAAGGTTTCAATGAAAAGTCCGATTTGCAGCAGCACATGAAGGACCACGCTGGTGTGGTCCAAGGACTTTGGAAAGTATTGCTCGATTCATAGTCAGATAACGAAAGAATTGCGATGTCTTCTAAGTGGACGTTCGTTCAATTTTATTTTTTTCTTAATTTAATGCTGTTGTGCGATAGAAAATTTCACTTCATGCAACGTTTATATTATTGCGATTTTAAAAAAGTGAGACGGCCTAATTTTTAAAAAAAGCATTAATACTTACACTGCACTGCGATTAGGCTGCTGGGTAGTACAACAGTAGAGTGTACGTAGACAATTGAAGACTCCGCCCTGTCATATGTACTTTCTGGATGACTTGATGACCTGAAACATTTTTTTAAATTACTTGAAGGGTTTAATCGTTGCAGCGGCAGTGTCGTTTTGTAATCTCAATGAGTTGTGGTCTGACCAAAATCTATTTGTAATTGGAACAAAATAAATTGGATGATTGTAAGTGGATGTTGGGTCTTGATCTTGGAAAGTTTCATGCGTAGCTAGGCATCTTCATTGTTGAGGTGTGGATGATGGACTTGTGAGGCATTCACTTTTTGCATGCGAATAAGTATGTACAGTACAGGACTGCTACTTTTCAGGAGGAGGATTCGCATGAAGGAAGCAGCACGGGAGAGCAGTCGTTTGTCATGATGGAGCCTGACGTGGTGCTGAATGTGCAACGCAACTCGTACAACCGGGAAGCCTTTTCATGTCAGGTACGCTTGAAGGTGTTTAAACATGATCGCATCGTAAAAAGTTATGTGGCTACGTACCAAGTCTTGCAGCAGTGTGTTCTAATGTCCAATGTGTTGTCTTTCAGGAGGAGGAAATGCTGACTGGACTTAACCCCGCAGCACCTGGAAAAGCACAAACAAGCGCGGACAATGACGAGAGCACTAATGTAAATCAGAAATCCTTTTCTTGTGAGGTATGCTTCAAGTTGCTTAAAAATAATCAGAGCTTAAAGAATCACATGCTGGTTCATTCGATGGAAAGACCATTCGTTTGCATGATCTGCAACAAATCTTTCAAGTCTAAACCTAATTTGACTAGGCATAGCAAGGTGCATGGTGTAAGGAAGAAATTTATTTGTGAAGTGTGCAATAAGGTCTTCTTGCAGAGGGACCACTTGAGGAGGCATTTGAAAGGTCACGCATCATACTCTTGCAAGGAATGTGAAAAGTCGTTTAAGCTTAAGTACCAACTGGATATCCACATGTTTTCTCACACTGGAGAAGTGCCTCGTTCTTGTACTGTATGTGGAAAAAGGTATACACGAATGGACCACTTGGTCAGGCACATGCGAACTCACAAGGGAGAAAAACCATTTCCGTGTACTGCGTGCGTAAAAGGGTTTTCGAAAAAGTCCGCCTTGGACCAGCACATGCGAACTCACACTGGAGAAAAACCCTTTTCTTGTACGGTGTGCGGAAAAGGGTTTAGACGAAAGTCCGGCTTGGACGTCCACAAGCGAATTCATACGGGGGAAAGACCCTTTTCTTGTACTGTGTGCGGAAAAGGGTTTAGACGAAAGTCCGGCTTAGACGTCCACAAGCGAACTCACACGGGAGAAAAACCCTTTTCTTGTACGGTGTGCGGAAAAGGGTTTTCGCAAACGTCCAACTTGGACCAGCACATGCGCATTCACACGGGAGAAAGGCCCTTTTCTTGTAAGGTGTGCTGCAAAGGGTTTTCGCAAAAGTCCAACTTGGACCAGCACATGGCAGTGCATGCGCAAGATCCAGATTTTGTGTGCATACTCTGTAAGAAAGGTTTCAATGAAAAGTCCGATTTGCATCAGCACATGAAGAACCATGCGGGTGTGGTGCAAGGACTCTGGAAAGTATTGCTCGATTCATAGTCGGATACGAAAGATCTGTGATGTCTTGGGTGCCGTATTCTCTTTATGTTTCAACTTTTTTTTTCCCCCTCCCCCCTTAACTTGCTAAATGATGTCGAATGCTATGGAGATAATCAGCTCAGAACTGGTTAGAGTCAAGCATTTAAATGTCCTCTGCTTCGACTCGTCTTGTTCATTGTTGTGGTAGAGCAGTTGGAACTTGTTAAAAAACCGTTGGTTTAAAAAAAAAAAGGCAGTGTCTACAATTGGTATTGTACGTAGCGCGCAATATTATCAGTTTTTTATTATTATTTTTGTTTGTTTCTAATGCTGTCGCGTCAGCTGCTTGGAAAATGTTGTTTTGGATGAGAAAACATTTCCGCACTTTTTTTTTTTTAAAGGTCTAAATAACATTGTCATTATTTTCATTGTTAAGGATGTTGCAACGGCACTGGTAACAAATTCACAGTCGGACCTTCTGAAAATCAAAACAAATAAGTCTTTAAAATATTTTCTGCCGAATTGATAAGGAAAAAAAAAAAGGCAACTAATATATTTTTAGGTATTATTTGAGCTCTAGGTATACACACGTGATGTGGAATTTGTGCAAAAATCACATCAGGTTATTTTGCCAATCATGTTAAAGAGTATTATAATTTTGTATCTGTTTGATCGTTTAAACTTGAAAGGTTTTTTTTAAATGCCAGAGAGAATTGTACGATTAGACTGATGGAGTAAGACTAAGAGTGTACGTAGACAATTGAAGACTCCTTCCCCCTCATGTCTATGTACTTTTAAGACCTTTTCTTATGACTTGAAGCAATTTTTCAAATCATTGCACTGGCAATCTCATTTTGTAATCACAGTGACTAAAATTAAATTTTGTACTCGGAACGAATAAATTGACCATTGTAGGGAATTGTTGGTCTGGGAAGTTTCATTTCAAGTACTGTGTAGCGAGAATATTTCTTAAATGATTTAGCCACCTGACAAGCTGGCAATGAACAATACTGTTTAGCAGCATTTTAATAATAATAACTAATGACAATGCTAAGTGGCATTCACTTTTGGATGTGAATAAGTACAGTGTTGAGCATTAATCGAGTCATATTGCTGGCGACATTTTCCGAAGCGGCAGAATAAGGAATCGAAGATGAGCCGGACGAGCAAGATTCCTTCTTCTGCCGCTTCGGAAAATGTCGTTGGAAGTATGCCCCAATTAACGTCCAACACTGTACGTGACTTCTACTTTTCAGGAGGATCCGCAAGAAGGAAGCAGCATGGGAGAGCAGTCGTTTGTCATGATGGAGCGTGACGATGTGCTGAAAGTGAAACCCAATTCATGCGATCAGGTATGCTTTGAAGTTGTTTAACCATAATCACATCTTAAAAAGGCAGCAGCAGTGTTCTAATATACCGTGCGTTGTCTTGCAGCGAGATGAGCTGCCGACTGGATTCGACGCAGGACGCAGGCCTGCTGGATTTTCACGACCTGAAGAATCCCGACACTTCCAAACAAGTTCGGACAATCACGAGACCTCTAATGTAAATCAGAAAGTGTTTTCTTGTCAGGTATGCCTGAAGTTGTTTAAAAGTGGTCGCCTATTAAAGTCTCACACGAGGGTCCACACAAATGAAGGACCACTGGAGTGCATAATCTGCAACAAATCCTTCAAGGATAAACAAGCTGTGACTAAGCACATGGCGTTGCATGGTGTAAAGAAATTTTTTTGTGCCGTCTGCAATAAGGGCTTCTGTCGAAGGGACCAGTTGGTGGTTCATTTGAAAAGCCACGCATACTCTTGCACAGAATGTGACAAGTCGTTTAAGCATAAGTCCCAACTGGATAAGCACATGTTTTCTCACACTGGAGAAGTGCCGTTTTCTTGTTCCGTGTGCGGAAAAGGGTTTAGACGAAAGTACCAAATGGACATCCACATGCAAACTCATACGGGAGAAAAACGCTTTTCTTGCACCACGTGTGGCGAAGGGTTTGTGTACAAGCAAGGATTGAACATGCACATGAAAACTCACATGGGAGAAGCACCCTTTTCTTGTACAGTATGCGGAAAAGGGTTCAGAAAAAAGTCCTACTTGAACCAGCACATGCGATTTCACATGGCAGAAAAACCTTTTCCATGCAGCGTGTGTGGCAAAGGGTTTATCGGCAAGTCCGCCTTGGACATCCACATGCGAATTCACACGGGGGAAAAACCGTTTCCATGCCCCGTGTGCGGAAAAGCGTTTAGATACAAGCCCCAAGTGGACCGCCACATCCGAACTCACACTGGAGAGAGTAGCAAAGGTTTTGTGGACAAGACCGAACTTGACAAGCACATGGCAGGGCATGATCCAGCTTTTGTTTGCATACTGTGTAAGAAGGGATTTACTGAAAAATGCGATTTGCAGAAGCACATGCAATACCACGCGGGTGAGGTGCAAGGACTGTGGAAAGTACTATTCGATTCATAGTCGGATACGTATGTTCCTTAATAAGTAAGAGACAAATCGTGATTTTTGTTACGTCTTCCAAGTGCCACATTCTCTCTTTGTTTTGTCGTTTCGTCTCTCCTTAATTTGACTCGCTAAATGCTGCCGAGGGATCGAATTAATCCGAATCATCTTGTTCATATTTGTGGTAGCACTTTCTATACTTTTCCATTCTTTACTTTTGGTATAACACGCAGCGCCGAATATTCTTTTCAGCTGCTTGGAAAATGCGTTTGGTCAATGTTCCTTCCACGTCAATTAATTACTTTTATTGTTAAGCTAATTGCGACGGCACTTGTAACAAATAAATTGTCAGTTGGACCATGGGAAAGTCTTTTTAAAATATTTTCTTCCGAATTTGATAATGGTAGTGCGTAGACAATTATTGAAGACTTCCCTTCCCCCATCTCATGTACTTTATGTATGACGTTCGTATGACCTCCCAACAATTATTTGATTAGTGTAAGGTATTAATCATTTGTTTGTCATCGCAATTTGGTCCGACCAAAACTATTATTGTACTTGGAACAAATAAATTGACCATTGTAGGGAGAGTTGGTCTTGGAAGTTTCATTACACGGTGTATCACGCATTTCTTAATGATTTTAGGCAATTAACAATAGTGTTTAGCAGCATTTTTTTATAATAATTATAATGTGGCGTTCACTTTTGCATGCGAATATGTACGTACAGTACATGACTGCTTCTTTTCAGGAGGATCCGCAAGAAGGAAGCAGCACGGGAGAGCAGCCATTGGAGCATGATGCTGTGTTGAATGTGCAACACAACTCGTACAACGAGGAGCTGCCTGAAGAAGCCCAACACGCCCGAACAAGCGCGGACAATCACGATACCACTAATGTAAATCAGAAAGTCTTTACTTGTAAGGTATGCTTGAAGGTGTTTAAAAAGTATAATAACTTGAAGTCTCACTTGCTGGTTCATACGAAGGAAAGACCACACGTTTGCGTTACGTGCGACAAATCCTTCAAGAATAAACAGAATTTGAATAGGCACAGGAAGGTTCATGGCGGAACGAAATTTTTTTGTGACGGATGCAATAAGGGATTCTTTCGAAAGGACCAGTTGGCCGGTCATTTGCGGACACATGCGTACTTTTGCTTGGAATGTGAAAAGGTGTTTGAGCATAAGTACCAACTGGATAACCACATGTTTTCTTCTCACAATGGAGGAGTGCCGTTTTCTTGTACGGTGTGCGGAAAAGAGTTTTTACACAAGTGCCGCATGGACATGCACATGGGAATTCATACGGGGAAAAAACCGTTTCCGTGCACTGTATGCGGAAAGGGGTTTATAGAAAAGTGCAAATTGGACAGGCACATGCTAACTCACACGGGAGAAAGACCTTTTTCTTGTACTGTGTGCGGAAAAGGGTTTCGACAAAAGTACCACTTGGACAAGCACGTGCGAACTCACAAGAGGGAAGCACCTTTTTCTTGTACTGTGTGCGGAAAAGGGTTCGGACAAAAATCGCACTTGGGCCGTCACATGCGCACTCACTCTGGAGAAAGACCCTTTACTTGTAAGGTATGCTGCAAAGGTTTTGCGTACAAGACCGGATTGACTAAGCACATGGCAGGGCATGCGCGAGATCCCGCTTTTGTTTGCATACTGTGCAAGAAGGGTTTCAATGAAAAGTCCGATTTGCAGGAGCACATGAAGGACCACGCGGGTGTGGTGCAAGGGCTGTGGAAAGTATTAATCGATTCAGAGTCCAAGACATAATATGTTCCATAACCGGTCAATTCATCTTTCTACATTGATGAATTTTTTTAAATTGGTTTAACGACACGTTGCACTTGCAGTGTCATTTTGTAATCGCAATCAGTTGTGGTCGGACCGAAACTATTTGTACTTGGAACGAATAAATTGAAGATTGTAGTGAAAGTTGAGTCTTGGAAGTTTCATTTTAAGTACGGTGTAGCGGCAATGAAGAAGCCAAAACAATTCTGTTTAGCTGTCTAAATTATTGGGTGTGGATGAACCGCTTGTGGTGTTCAATTTCGCATGCGAATGAGTGCGTACTGTACATGACTGCTTTTTTTCAGGATGATCCACAAGAAGGGAGCAGCATGGGAGAGCAGCCATTTGTCCTGATGGCGCCTGTGGATGTGCTGAATGTTCAACACAACTCGTTTTACAATCACGAGTTCACATATGCAAATCAGGACGAGTTTTCATGTCAGGTACGGTATGCCTAAAGGTGTTCATGATGAAAGACTTAAGGCCCATTCACACAGGCCGTCGACGGTTTTGGTTTTTGGTTGCGTTGACGCCGCGGACCAATCATGACCCATGTAAACAAGCGCAACCCATTGTTTAGAGCTTGTTTACGTGGGTCATGATTGGTCCGCGGCGTCAACGCGACCAAAAACCAAAACCGTCGACGGCCTGTGTGTATGGGCCTTAAGTAGTCGTGCAGCAGTGTGTTCTAATACACTTGTTTGTCTTCCAGGAATTGCTGACTGGAATCGACATAAGCGAGCTTCCTCTGGGATTTGCAGCACCTGAACATTCCCAAACAAGTGCGGGCAACCAGAAGAGCGCTAATGCAAATCAGAAACGGTTTACTTGTAAGGTATGCATGAAGTTGTTTAAAACTGGTCGCCAATTAAGGTCTCACGTGAAGGTTCACACAAAGAAAGTGCCGCATGTGTGCATGATCTGCAACATGTCCTTCAAGAATAAGTGGAATTTGACTAGGCACAGCAAGGTTCACGGGGTAAGGAAATTTGTTTGTGAAATTTGCGATGAGGGGTTCTCTCGAAAGGACTCCTTGGGGAAGCATTTGAAAAGTCATGCATCGTACTCTTGCAATGAATGTGGAATGACATTTAAGCTTAAGAGCCAATTGGATAGCCACATGGAGAGTCACACTGGAGAAGTGCCGTTTTCTTGTACTGTCTGCGGAAAAGGGTTTAGACGACAGGACCACTTGGTCAGGCACATGCGAACTCACAATAAGGGAAAAAAACCTGTTTCTTGCACTGCATGCGGAAAGGGGTTTAGACGCAAGTCGGACTTGGACATCCACATGCGAACTCACACCGGAGAAAAACCTTTTTCTTGCACCGTGTGTGGCAAAGGGTTCAGAAGAAAGGACAGGTTGGATTACCACATGCTTATTCATACGGGAGAAAGACCTTTTCCTTGCACCGTGTGTGGCAAAGGGTTTAAACGCAATTACCAATTGGACAGTCACATGCAAACGCACACTGGAGAAAAACCCTTTTCTTGTACGGTGTGTGACAAGGGGTTTAGACGCAAGTACCAATTGGACGTCCACAAGCGAATTCATACGGGAGAAAGACCCTTTCCGTGCACCGTGTGCGGAAAAGGGTTTAGACGAAAGCCCCAAGTGGGCATCCACATGCGAACTCACACTGGAGAAAGGCCCTTTTCATGTAAGGTGTGCTGCAAAGGGTTTGTGTACAAGCACGGATTGACTAAGCACATGGCAGGGCATGCGCAAGATCCGGATTTTGTGTGCATCCTCTGTAAGAAGGGTTTCAATGAAAAGTCCGATTTGCAGCTTCACATGAAGGACCACGCTGGTGTGGTGCAAGGACTCTGGAAAGTATTGCTCGATTCATCGTTGTGATGTCTTGGGTTTTGTTTGAAGTTTTTTTTTTTTTTTCCCCTCTTAATTTAACTTGCTGGGAGGGATGTACCGAAGTAATCAGAACTTGTCCGCGTCAAGCAATTCATGTCCTCTGTTCTTGTTCATTGTTGTCGTACATGCCTCCACAGCAGTTGGAACATTCAATGGTTGTTTTTTTTCTTTACTTTTTGCTTTCTTTTGATATTGTATGTAGCCGAATGCCTGGTAGATACCTGTAATGTTTTTTTTTTTTTTTTGAAAGGTCCAAATGTTATCGTCATTATTTTCATTGTTAAGCAAGTTGCAACGGCACTGGTTTAACAAAAGGCATTTTCAGTCGGACCTTATAAAAATCAAAAGAATAGTCTTTGAAATATATTATTCTGAATTGATAAGGAAAATAACTAATTTTTAAGTATTATTTTGTACTGTAGATGTACACACATGATGTGAAAAAAAATGTGCAATCACATCAGGATATAAGTATTGTCAATCATGTTAAAAAGCATTATAATATGTATCTGTTTCATACTTTTTTTTTTTTTTGTACAAGAAAATCTCACTTTACGTACAAAACATGAGCAACATCACATTTTCTCAGGTCAAACCTTTATGTTTATTATTATTATTATTATTTCTTTTAAAGTTGCAGCTGTCTCATTTAAAGAGCATTAATTATTTTGCTGCGCTGCAATTAAAATGGCTGGTGTAGTTCAAGACGCTAGTGTATGTAGACAATTGAAGACTTCTTCACTTGCTGTCTACTTTCTGTATGAGCTTCTTCTGACCTCAATTTTTTTTATTTTTAAATAGTGTGAGGTAGGCCTATTAATCATTGCACCGCAATATCCTTTTGTAATCACAATTAATTGTGGTCCGACCAACACTATTTGTACTTGGAACGAATAAATTGCTCATTGTAGGCAGAGTTGATCTTTCATTTTAATTACGGTGTAGCGAGCATTTCTTAATTATTATTTAGCCACATGTAGGCAATGTGCAAGCCAAGCATTTTTATAATAACTAATAATGACAATACCAACGACTCATACAGAATGATGCGAATTCATAGCAGTCTTCATTATTGGGGTGTGAAGAAAGGACTTTTGTGGGATTCACTTTTGCATGCGAATGACTGTGTACAGTACATGACTGATAATTACAGGAGGATCCGCAAGAAGGAAGCAGCATGGAAGAGCAGCTATTTGTCATGATGGAGCATGAGATAGTGATGGAGCATGAAATAGTGCTGAATGTGCAACACGACTCGTACAATCAGGAAGAGTTTTCATGTCAGGTACGCCTGAAGTTGTTTAAATATAATCGCATCTTAAAGAGTCATGCGGCTGCACACAAATGAAAGACTGTACGTAGTCGTACAGCAATGTGTTCTAATATATAATGTGTTGTCTTTCAGGAGGATGAACCGCCAACTGGAATCGATGCCGTAGGAGAGCTGCCTTCTGGCTTCTCTGCACCTGAAGAAGCACAGCGTTTGGACAATCCAGAGAGCGCTAACGTAAATCAGAAAGTCTTTTCTTGTAACGTATGCTTGAAGTTGTTTGAAACTGGTTGCGAATTAAGGTCTCACATGAGGGTCCACCCAAATGAAGGACCACACCAGTGCATGATCTGTGACAAATCATTCAAGTATAAAAAGAATTTGACTCTGCACAGCAAGGTGCACGGCGAAAGGAAATTTTTTTGTGAAGTGTGCAATAAGGGCTTCTTTCGAAAGGACCTGTTGGGGAGGCATATGAAAACCCACCCATACTCTTGCAGGGTATGTGAAAAGACGTTTGATCAAAAGTGCCAATTGGATAGCCACATGTCTTCTCACATGGGAGAAGCCCTGTTTTCATGTACTGTGTGCGGAAAAGGGTTTAGACTAAAGTCCGACTTGGACAAGCACATGGGAACTCATACGGGAGGAAAACCCTCTTCATGCACTGCGTGCGGAAAGGGGTTTAGAAGCAAGTCTCACTTGGACAAGCACATGCGAACTCACACCGGAGAAAAACCCTTTTCGTGCACTGAGTGCGGAAAAGGGTTTAGAAGCAAGTATGGCTTGGACCGGCACATGCGAACTCATACGGGAGAAAAACCCTTTTCGTGCTCTGAGTGTGGCATGGGGTTTACAGAAACATCGAACTTGGTTGTCCACATGCGAACTCACACGGGAGAAAGGCCCTTTTCATGCCCAGTGTGCTGCAAAGGGTTTGCGCACAAGCAGGTATTGGACAGGCACATGGCAGTGCATGCCAAAGATCCTGCTTTTGTGTGAATACTGTGTAAGAAAGGCTTCAATGAAAAATCAATTTTTGTAACCACAGTGATCCGTTGTCGGACCAAAACTATTTTGTACTTTGAACAAATAAATTGAAGGTTGTAGTGGACAGCAAGGCTTGTTCTTTGTAAGTTTCATTTTAAGTAGTATTTTAGGCACATGACGTGCGAGCAAGCCAAAACGATACTGTTTAGCCGCATTTTTATAACAAACGCTGGCCAACATAGGCTCTGAGATTAAAGTAGCCATTTCTTAACGATTTCAAGGTGCTGAACACGAATCCGCAAGAAGGAAGCAGCATGGGACAGCAGCCATTTGTCGGGATGGATCATGACCATGTGTTGAATGTGCAACACGACTCATATAATCATCTGTTCACCATTCCAAAGCGTGAAGGGTTTTCATGTCAGGTACGCCTGAAGGTTTTTAAACATAATAACCGCATTGAATGACAGCCAGTGTTCTAATACAGCGTATGTTCGATTCTTACAGGAGGATGAACCACTGACGGGAATCGATGCCGCAGGATTCTCATTATCTGAAGAAGCGCAACAGTCGCAAACAAGTGCGGACAATCACGAGAGCACTAATGTAAATCAGACATTATCTTCTCGTAAGGTTTGCTTAGCTGGTCCGGAAAGGCCACACGTTTGCGTCACCTGCAACAAATCCTTCAAGGAGAAATCGCACTTGACTAGGCACAGTGCATTGCACGGTACACGCCGATTTTTTTGCGACGTCTGCAATAGGGGCTTCTTTCGAAAGGACCATTTGGGGAAGCATTTGAAAAGCCATGCGTACCCTTGCAAGGAATGTGCAAAGACATTTCAGCAAAAGTGCCTATTGGATAGCCACATGGCTTCTCACACTGGAAAAGTGCCATTTTCATGTTCCATGTGCGGAAGGGGGTTTAGATACAAGTCAAAATTGGACGTCCACATGCGAACACACACGGGAGAAAAACCCTTTCCGTGCAACGAGTGCGGAAAGGGGTTTATAGAAAAGTTTAGCTTGGACATCCACATGCGAACTCACACCGGAGAAAAACCGTATTCTTGCTCTGCATGCGAAAAAAGGTTCAGACGAAAGTACCAGATGGACTTGCACATGCGAATTCATACGGGAGAAAAACCTTTCTCGTGCGCTTCATGCGGAAAACTGTTCAGACGAAAGTCCCAATTGGACCGTCACATGCAAACTCATACGGGAGAAAGACCTTTCTCTTGTACCGAGTGTGGCAAATTGTTTACGCAAAAGTACCAGTTGGACCGCCACATGCGAACTCACACCGGAGAAAGGCCATTTTCATGCGCCGTGTGTGGGAAAGGGTTTGCGTACAAGCAGGGATTGGACAGGCACATGGCAGTGCATGCGCAAGAACCGGCTCATGTTTGCATGCTGTGTAAGAAAGGCTTTACTGACGAATCCGAGCTGCACCGTCACGTGAATGACCACGAGGGTGTAGGGCTGCGGAAACTCGATTCATACGTTCCTTGAACCTGTCGGACACAAATTTTATGTACTTTCTGTATGAGCTCCTTTGTACTAATGTACCGGCAATGTTGTTTTGTAATCGCAATGATTTGTGGTCCGACCCGAAACTAATTTGTACTTGGAACGAATAAATTGATCGTTGTAGGGAGTTGGAGGTTTCATTTTAAAAGACGGTGTAGCATGCGTTTCATAATGATTTAGGCAATCACGTTTGCATGCGAATAAGTGTGTACAGTTCATGACATGATTTTTTCAGGATGATCCGCAACAAAGAAGCCGCACGGGAGAGCAGCCGTTTGTGGCGATGGAGCATGACGTAGTGCTGAATGTGCAACACAGCTCATATTATAATGAGTTCCTTTACGCAAACGAGGAAGAGTTTTCATGTCAGGTATGCCTGAAACATAATCGTGGCGACACACAATTTATACATTTCGTTGGCTTCTTTCAGGAGGATGCACCGCTGACTGGAATGAACGCATGGGAGCTTCCTATGGGACTCGCAGGACCTGAAGAACCGCAACAGTCCCAAACAAGTGCGGACAATATAAATCAGAAAGTGTTTATCTGTAAGGTATGCTTGAAATTGTTTAAAACTGGTCGCCAGTTAGTGCGTCACATGAAGGTTCACGCCACGGAAGGACAACATGTGTGCAAGATATGCAACAAGGCCTTCAAGAAGAAATACAATTTGATTACGCACAGTGCGGTGCATGGTGTTAGGCAATTTTTTTGCGACTTGTGCGATAAGGGCTTCCATCAAAAAGATCTGTTGGAAGATCATATGAAAATCCATGCGTACTCTTGCTCGAAATGTGGAAAGACGTTTCAGCGTAAGTACCAACTGGATAGCCACATGGATAGTCACAATGGGGAAGTTCCGTTTCGTTGTTCTGTGTGCGGAAAAGGGTTTAGACTAAAGTCCCGAATGGACATCCACATGCGGACTCACGGGGGAGAAAAACCATTCTCTTGCACCGAATGTGGGAAAGGGTTTAAACGAAAGTCTGGGTTGGACGTCCACAAGCGAATCCATACGGGAGAAAGGCCATTTCCTTGTACGGCGTGCGGAAAAGCGTTTAGACAAAAGTACCAGTTGGGCCGCCACATCCGAACTCACACTGTCGGAAGGCCCTTTTCCCATGCGCAACATGCGGAACATGCGCAAGAACCGGCTCATGTTTGCATCCAGTGTAAGAAAGGCTTTACTGACGAATCCGAGTTGCAGCGTCACATGCAGGACCACGAGGGTGAGGTGCAAAGTATTTACTCGATTCATAGTCTGAAAGCGTGAACCACTCGGAGACGTTGTTAAATCCTCCAAGTGCCATCTTTCGTTTGGAAGTTTTGAAATGGACCTTCTGAATTGATAAGGGATTTTTTTAAAAATATTGTAATCGCAATTAATTGTGGTCCGACCAAATTTGTACTTGGAACGAATAAATCGCTCGTTGTCGGGAGAGTTGATTTTTAATTTTAATTGCGCAAGTTATCTGAAAATCCAGAGACACAAACGACAGCAGATATGTGCGGCTGCATTTGTACTTGATAAATCGGGTGTACATTGACCCCTTTGATAAGGATAAGCTCAGCTGACACATTTGATATATTCTGACTTCCAACAGTTAACCAAGTACGTCCTCTTCTATTTGTTGACAAATTAAGCCCCAATTGTTTTTTTGCGTACGTTCGCATTAATGGCATGCGATATCAAAACTTGGGGCAACAAGCCCTTTTGGGGTTTGGGCTACGAGTTCGACCAAGATTGGTTCCTCACGGCGAGTCAAATGGAGCTTCGAAAGGAAGTGATGGAGATTTGCCGTACGAGAATCAGACCCAGAGCGGTACGCTTTATGTCTACGGCTTTTGTACATTCGCTTACATCCGTCGGTTGAAATTACAGGCGTACTATGACCAAACAAGCACCTTTCCGCAAGACAGTATTAATGACCTTGCCGAGATTGGCCTGCTCGGACTGCTGATTCCGAAGGAGTTGGGCGGAACGGGAGAAAACCTGGTGTGCGCAACAATGGTCATCGAAACCATCGCACGTTACGGATGCCCCAGCACTTCAATGGTCTACAGTAAGTATTGCGAATCGACACTTCAACATTAACGTTCTCAATATCTTTTCCAACTTGGCAGCCATGCACAACGTCGCACTTCAATCGCTCCTGATGCTGTACGACAGCAAGAGTTGCAGTCCTTTTCTGGAGGACTTTTTAAGGAACGTGTGCACGAAGAAGCTGCTGGGAACGTCCAGTTTGAGTGATCCTGCAACCGGTAATTTTTCCATTAAAAAGGTCGCAATGGGATATTTTTATGTCACGTACTTTCTAGGAGGCCACTTTCTGGCTCCGCTGTCTTCCAAGACTAAGTACGTGGACGACGATCATCTCAAATTACTCCGATTTGGTTCTTGGTGCACCTCAGCCGGACATGCGGACTGGTACGTCATGAGTGTGGCCACACCGTGCGTTTCCAGCCAGCCGCTGACGACGCTTTACTTAGTGACTAAAGTAAGTCCGTCGCATGTTAATCCGGCCGCATTATCCACGCTACGGTTGCAGGAAAATGTGAGAACGTACGCTGACGACTGGAAGGCTTTGGGGTTGCGAGGAAATTGCTCGTCGCCTGTTGTGTTCGAGGGAATATTGAACAAGGAGCGGATGATCGGACATGAAGGTTGTACCGACAACAATTGGTGTGCACATTTATTGTTCGATTTACTTGCAGGCGAAGGCGGCCGTATTATAGCCGAAACGCTTCTTCCCCTTGGCGGTGCGTTAACAGGCGCTAATTTTAACGGAATAGCGATGGCCGCTCTAGATCTAGCCAGACGACATGTGACGACCAAAACATACGGCGATGTCGGTCTCCGAATATGTGACTACCCGACGATCCAGGTAATGAGCAAACCGTAATCGCAAAATTTGTTCGTTAATCCTGACTTTTTTTTTTTTTAAAGGACATATATGGTGAAAGTCTATCCTCGGCCATTACTAGTCGGATGACACTCTTTACGCATATGCAACATATGGACAAACTGACAAACGGATGCGATTGGACTCATTATCGGGATCCTGATTTTAGCTGCAGGTAATTGTGTAGTTGCGACGAGTGTGCGCTGAAGATAATTACATTGTAACGGACGTAATATATTCCTTGTCGAATATAGCGTCCTTCGTACAATCTAATTATTTTAAACCCTGCAGACAACAGTACAGCATGTACGTCCATATCGTTAAATGCGTGGCTGCGAAGACTGCGGCAGAAGTGACCGACAACATGATGCGCATATGCGGCGGGGAAGGCTTCAAAGAGGAATTGGGTAATTAATTAAGCGTCAGAATATGTCGCCGCGTTTAATAATTGTAATAATTGTTTGCAGGGATTGAGCGATTGCTGAGAGATTCACGAGCAAGTTGGTTGATGTCTCCGTCTAACGAAATTGCCAAACAGCATCTGGGAAAGCTTGGACTGTTTGGGCATGAAATTGTTGAGAACTGGTACGTTAATTGCTGATTAATTAAAGTGGCATTGTTAAACCGACTTTAATTGCGAACTAGGGATCGGAAAGCGAATCAGCCAATTTTGCTGCAAGAAGTTAAGAAGCTCGACAGATCTGCGAAGGAAAAGTTGGCTAAGCAACTACTTCAGGAATTGCAAGCGCCTGAAAATGATGAACCAGCCGACGAGGATTTTGATAATCCGTTCAGTACATCTCCGCCGCTATATTATCCAATGGTATGCTCAAGTTGGTGGAACATTACTTGTTAACGTACAATTTTCTTTTCCTAGGTCACATGCAATGGAGTTCGGCACGACTCGGCGCTCAATCCGCATACGTACATATTTCTGTCGTTAATCAGGAAAGATGAGTTCGCACCTAAAACATTCCGGCTTCAATTTTCATTGCCGAAATCTGCAGATCACTTGGGCTGCCTTCCCGGGCAGTACGTGCAGGTACTCTCGCTAGACATGCCAGCGAATGTGACAATTTGTTGACGTATTAACTTACAGATGCGTGTGGGTAACAGCGAAGAGCGATACTTTTCTCCGATATCGGATCCGGAGGAATTTGGCGTACTGGAAATTGCGACCAGACTTGAAGGTCAAGGGACAGTGTCGCAGGTTTTCTCCAACATGACACCTGGTAAGTACAGGGTGTTAATGGAAACTGTCTAGATCTAACTAGGGATGAATTTCCAGGTGATGCGGTTGAATTCCGTGGACCTTGCGGTGGTTTCGAATACACCCCGAGGTCATTAGGTCACCTGATCCTAATAGGCAGCGGAATTGGAGCGACCCCCGCTCTCCAGTTGGTCCGCTGCATAGCCGGCAATCCGCTGGATGCAACCTCGGTCACCTTCATATTTTGCGCAAACAGAGAGGAAGACCTGCTCCTGAAGCATGAGCTGGACCAATTCGCAGGTAACTGCCATTGAATTAAATATTGAATTATATTATATTAGCAGCTGCCTATTTCAGCGGACAAGCGGATAAGCGTGAATTACATCTTGCGCAACCCAGACTCGCTGTGGAACGGTTTGGAAGGCACGTTGGACTCGGCTAAGATGGAAACGCTTCTTCCAACCGCGAACGACACCAAGAAGAAGGTAACGTAACTCCGGCTTACTTCGTTAGTTGTACGACTAAGTGACAATCATTCATCGGCAGGTATTGCTGTGCGGGGGACCCACATTCGTAATATCCTGTCTTCAGAGTCTGCGGATCCTGGACTGGCCATCCCACCACATTTTTGTGTACGGCCAGTTCGGCACAGAGTACGTCCGGAATATTTACGGCCGAACTGCAAGACTCTCATCGCATCGGTCGCAGGACTAGTACAGCAATAACCACTCAGATAATTGGAAATAAATTGTAGGCTACTGTAACAAGTATGTGACCTTACTTGTGGAATAGTTAAAATAATTAAATGATTACAAAAATAAATACAGTTAATAAATAGATAAGTGAATGGATAAAGGGTACATAAATAAAAATAGTAAATAAATAGCTACACGAATGAATCAAATGTAAATTTAAAATAAATGCAGTGAATAAATAAATGAATGAATACTATCAGCATATTATAATTATAATAATTATAATTACTGACTGCATAAATTATAAATAAACGAATGAGTCCAGCATATAAATATATGAATGAATAAAATGTAAATAAATCAATAAATAATATAAATGAATGAATACAGTAATAAATGTATGATATGTAAATAAATGAAGTAAATAAAGTAAATGAATGAATACAGTAAATAAATGAATGAATGAAATGTAAATAAATCAATAAATCAATCGAGTAAATACAGTAAATGAATGAACGAATAAAATATAAATAATTTCAACAAATAATCGTGGACATAGGCCTATAAGTATAAAAGGCACGGTTTGTTGGTTTGCTTGTCCAAAATTCGGCCATGGCAACAGCCGTTCGTGGCAAAAGGGGGTGTCCATGGGAACAGTCCGTGTTAAGAACAGGGCTCCTCCGCTATTAATAGCTCTAGCGACTAATAAATATAATAAATAGTGAGTATGATAAATATAATAAATGAAAAGGACAGTTTGAATTTGACCGCCAAACTTTATTTCAGGACCAAACATGGCGGCATACACTGTCCGCCATCTTTGGTCCAAAATTAGGATAGGCCAAACCCTGAATGTCACGTGCTGCCGCCACTCGGCTGCCCATTGAACCAGTGAAAAAAACTCCAGACATTTTTTCTTTAAAAAAAACCCCCTCTTCTTCTCCAGAACAAAGACGCTTTTTGGCAGTTCCTCAGTGCTGTCCCAATGAAGACATATTGATGGAAAAATTAATTATGAATTTGGACAGTAGGAAATATCCTTTGAATAGTTATTCGCATATAAAGTTGTTTATTGATGTGAAAATAAATAATATTTGCCGCCCCTTATTTATTTCACGTTGTAGGATATGAAGTCCACACATTAAAAACCCACTGATTAGCCGAGATAAAAAAAGGGTCAATCTTGGAAGGTCAGCAGGCGGGTCAGCATCCCCCCCTTTTCACCCCATGTTGAGGGGATCCCGTTACAAAATAGTTACAAAGGAATAAAAGGGTCGGTGGTGGAAAAGAGAGGCCAGCAGATTCCTTGGAAGAGGGGGGTTTTCTTTCTCCTTTTTTAAAGGGGGTGATGGGTCAATATTGGTTCCAGCAACACATGTGCATAAAGTGATTTAGCGTCAAACAAGACGTAATTATGATATCTGTGAATGTGATAGGTTGCAAAAATTTTCCCACAGACAGTAATAATATCTACACAATATTCCCTGTCATTATTCGCATCACTATAAAATACGAAATCATCATTTACACTTGAATGTTAAAAATGAAGTGAAATTATGGAATTATACATTGAAATCTGGGGTGGAGCGCCAGAATCCTTTGTGTAGAAAGGGTCCCCTTATAGTCCTCTGGACCCTTCAAAATTAGAGAAAGTAGCCGTGTCTAATTTTTATGGGCACTCCTTTATTACCAGAACTCCCAAGGGCTATTTTCAATGTCCCTGACTTGAGATGGCTTCCAAATTTTGTGCCGACCCCTTACACAAAGGATTCTTGGTTTCGGCACTTGTTTACCAAAAAGCATCAAATAGCGCATCATGTGAAAGTCATGGTCAAATCTTTTATAGCTTATTGGGAAGCGACACCGACTGAAACTGTACATTATCAGATGTAGACGACTTACACAAATCCCATATAGGCCTACTGGTTTCGGCCTTTCGGCCTTTTTTTCTTCTTCTTCTTCTTCTGGGAAAGTCCAGGTCAAATAAGACTCCTTTCGGCTCTTTGGTCTTGGTCAAACCTTGAATTTATAGTTTGGGACGCAACCCAAGCCTATATATACCTGTCCACTGGAAAGGAATCAGCCAGTTCGTCAGTACGGTCCGCTCCGTCGTTTCACGTTTAATTGGCTAATTATTAATTAGGGCATTATACTAATTGAGAGGGATGGAGATGGGCCAGGAGATGGTCGGCAGTGTGGGGCTGGTGCTGGGCGCGGTGGAGGGGAACAGGCTCCTCCTGGAAGGGCTGGTGTCCAGGTGGGACCAGGTGTCCTGGAAGCTGCTGGGCCAGATGGAGGGCCGGATGGAGGAGATGGAGAGGAGGCTGCTGGGGAAGATGGAGGACCTCCTCTGGGCGGGGGAAGGGCCACCACCACCAGGGACAGGCCGGAGGGACGCCGCTGATGGGACGACCACGGGAAGGGACGGTGGGTCATCCCTTCATAGCAACACAAGCGCATTAGCGCAAGGGTTCCATTGATATGTACTCTTTGCACTGCGTAGGATCAACGCTGTGCCGCTCAATTCCAGAGCCGCCTGCATGTGAAGCGCAGTGTCAGGAGTTGCCGGTAGAACAGCCGCAAGAAGAAGTGCCGGTGAGGTGCGTCAAAGAGGAGGTTGAGGACCAGTGGGAGTCGCAACAGGCTGCGGAGGAGGAGCAGGCCATCCCTGACGACACCACTGTTAAGCAACAGCCTCATGGCGAGGTAAATGGTTGTGCGTCACGTTAGTGTAATGTGATACCAGACACTACGATGCTTATTTTCGCAGGAGGACTGGGAGGAAGAGAGTGCGGGTGAGAATCATGTTCGCCAACCGTCCTGGGGATCTCATGATGTCTCTTTGCATCAGGTACAATCTCATGTGCGAGCATTATCAGCCTGCATTTAGAATTAGTCCACAAAGCATGACGCACTGGCAACTAGCTCTTGAAAGATGTGTTGTTATTGAAAATATATTTTACGTTAACCTTTCGTAGGATACAGGCTGGACGCCTCTGGTGCCTGGGCATGAAGAGAGCCTGCCTTCTTGCAGCACTGCCATGCAAACAGGCGACAATATCTCGGAACAACTACCACCAGGAGTGCTTCTTAACGTGAGCCAAGGAATTACATACAGATACAAGGTGAATATGAGCATGCTGATTTTATTCCATACAAATTTATGGCCTTGTTAGAAATGCTTGGGAAAATTGCTTCCTTGTTTGATTGGACATTGATTGGTCATCAGCTAAAATAGTGTCCATTAATCAGCTTTTCAAAATTACAATTGGTTGCTAATAATATTTGTAGCACAGTTAATTTCCTCTATTTACAGTGCCTAGAAATGCAGGTTGTTAACTTCACGATTGATAAATACGCTGGCAGAGACATTAGTTATTTTTATTATCTGGCAATGATGCCCAATATGTATAGTTACTGTTCGCTGCAATTTTAATTACAATATTTTACGGCATATAAGAGACACTTTTCCCCCCCAAAAATTGCCCAAAAAATCGGCTTGCATCTTATGTGCGAAAATACACTTAAGAACTTTTTTTCCCTGAATATGAACTGCTGAAGTGGGGGTGCGTCTTATATGCCGTCAAACACCGTAAATTAATGTTTGCACAGTAGCTCGTCAA
The DNA here is from genome assembly GCA_000934665.2 of Catajapyx aquilonaris. Lineage (NCBI taxonomy): Eukaryota > Metazoa > Arthropoda > Diplura > Dicellurata > Japygidae > Catajapyx > Catajapyx aquilonaris. Next base: position 880 of record JYFJ02002995.1, on the reverse strand, counting down.
ATATGACAGTCTTCGTACGTTTGCAACAAATATTATTAGCAATAATTTCCGCTCTAATTACTATTACGAGACATTTTTTATATGCCAAATCATATTCATTTGTGCAGGTGATTTGTAAAAATATATTTGCTTGATTGGCGTGGGACTTTCACAGCCTCTATGCTTTTGTAGAAAATCTTACATTTCGCTGTTATGACCTTAGTAAATCAACAAGCCAAGACAATTATGATTGTCAGCATTTTTATCTATCTTCTTATATATCTCTATCTCTATAAATAAGGAAGTTTGTCAGTTTGGATGTTTGTCCCTTATAGAAATCCAGGGGAAGGCCCTTACACCGGCTTAAATTAGCATATCGGGGGTTACTTTTTCCAAGGAATCTAACGCCGCATGTTTCAGCTTCCGAAAATGTACCTAACTCCCACAACACGCATATTCCTGCCTCAACAATTAACTTACGCATCAGTAACAATAAATCAATTCGCATTCCCATAGAAATGCCTATCTTTTTTTAGCTATTTACCTCCCTGCATCGTACCGCAGGGAGGGAACCTTTATTTCGTCTTGATGGAACCTTTTTGACCTAGCGCCTGGGCCCACGGGCAGGGTGACTGGGAGGGGATGAGCAAGGTGCAAGTGCAATTCTCAAACAGTATATTTTGTGAACTCATGAGGAGATTCCACCCAATACGAAGCCAGAGACGACCCAACTCTGCACGGGATGAAGGAGGGAACCCCGGGCTGGGATCGAACCCGGGACCTTAACATCCATGGGAGCATACGTTTCCGCAGCGCCACTTTGTCTCCCCTAGGAAATGCCCTTATGCCACAATACCTAGCAAATTAAACCATCTCCGTAAATTCAGCGCATCCACCAATT
>KZ538783.1:0-37912 GCA_000934665.2 Catajapyx aquilonaris | reverse complement strand
TTTTTTTTTTTTTTTTTTTGGGACGTCAATATTGGACGCGTTTTTTCCCCATTGGGGGTTGGCTGTAAAAAAAATAGATGCATTTAGCAGAGGGATGCTATGTGATGTTTTTTAAAACAATTCCGGGGGCGCGCCCCCGGACCCGAACATTTCCCACGCCCAGTGTGAGGCGTCCCACGAAATGGGGAGGAACTGCACCTACCCTGTACCTGCACCCCATTCTGTCGTGGGACTCTATTTTTTAATAGATCAAAAAGCAACGTAGGAGTCATATCGCTGATAATTATATTGCGTGGGTTCGTGGGTCCGGCCTGTGTGCAACCGCTGACTGACCTTGGATGTAACCCTGTGTTAGTTCTCCTATCGTTCTGTCCTCCTGCATCACCGCCCTCGATTACGTGGATTCAAAGGAGGGCATGGAGGAGTGCAAAACAGGAGCCAAATTGCACAAAACAATACAAGGGAAGGGTCTCACCTCCACTGCAGAGCAATAAATTGCATGGTGCAGTGGTTACGTGAATTTTGTTCCAATTTCTGTATTGACCAGCCCATTATATGACTACCGCAGGAGGACCAACACAGAGCAGTGAATGGGAATAAATGGCCATTGGTGGTTTGGGTTGTCCGGCACTGTTTGTGTAAATATTAGCTTGGGGCAATGTTTTTTCTTGCTTGTGATGATGGTGTAGTGCAGGGGTATTCAACTAGTTTATGACAAGGTCCAGTATTTACCTTTCCTGGGCCATTGAAGGTCCGGACNCCTCCCCCCCCGAACAAGCCGTAAAGGGCGGGGAGCAAGCCCGCGGCAGGCGAAATTTTTTGGGGGAGTAGAAGGTCACACGAGCTTAGGTGAAAGTGGGAGATTTGAATGGGTGTGTATTTGATAAAATTGGTAGCACTTTGTCCAAAAAGATCATGAATTAGTAATTTCTAATGCTATTTCAAACTGTCCTGTATATCGTCGCGGTCCGGACAAAATTACGTCGCGGTCCGGATCCGGACCGTGGGCCGCCAGTTGAATATCCCTGGTGTAGTGACTAGGGATGCTTTAGTGTGGGATGCTCTGACAGTTGGAAGCCAGCATTTGATTATTTGATTATTTATTATTATTTTTAGCACGATGGGTAGTTTAAAGCAAGTTTTGTACAACTAAGATCTTGCCTGGTTAGTGTTTACTTTCTTGTGACTGATATAAGGCTAGCTTCTCCTGAGGTTAAAAAAAACTTATCTGGTCGCAACTTCTTACATTAATTTAATTTTAAAATATTCAATAGATATGAGAGCACATGAGACAATGCAGCTGAAATATTTATAAAAAGTCTGTGACTGTCACACTGTCTGCCATGGTCAGTAATAGGGCAGAGGGACAGAAAATATTAACCCTGGAACCGTGCCGTGGGGTCTTTTTGGACCCCAAGGAAAAAAATGCATTAAAATGATCATTACAATGAACTTTTGCCATTTTTTTTACAGTATATAACAGGAAGTGCAGGTTTATTTGGAATTAGCGATAATTTTAGGCATTGTTCAAAGAATGATTGTATATAGTCAATACATTGAAAAGTATTATATAATAATTAATAAAAATTAAAATATGGTGGGGTCCGAAAAGACCCCACCACACGGTTGCCATAATACTCGTAGGCACGGCATGGTTCCAGGGTTAAGAGGTTACACTTTTGTAACAGTGGTGTACCATATTTTTACTACAAGTTTATATTGATATCCTTCAGGGTTAACTGAAGAGACGTGCTAATAGGCAAGGTTGGTTCATTACATTCTGGTTTTCCTTGCCAAAATGCACTACTTTGCTGGACCTAAAGTAATATAAGCCCACACATTAAAGAGCATCTAATAATACCAGGGGAATTGGTGTTGGTTATACACCATAGATTAAAATGCAGTGACACCTGCTTATAACAAAATTGCTGTTCCACAAAAATGGTTTGCAGTAGGCAGTTTTTTCTAGATCAAATAGCATTAAACCAGAAAAAAATTATGGAGAGCATAAAATGTTTCTGAACTTGTGCCCCAAGGTCTGTGTGATTTTCTAACGCTGAATATGTGGCACCCAAAGCCACAGCCCGAGTGCCACTGATGACAAATATTTTTTTGCCTTTCTGCTGATTCAGTGAATTTGTAAAAAGGCCTCTGATGCACTATGAGTCCTCTATGCACATGGTTACCCTTGCTGCGGGACCTAAATGCTGTCTGTTTCTGCTACATTAGACAAGCCTGCATGGGAAATTCCATTTTGCTGCTGGGAACAATTTTTTTTCTCCATAATATCCGTGGTTTGATAATGGCAGGTTTCACTGTATTATGGAGGGGGGAGGGGGGGGGGGGATATAACAGAAAAATGGGGTATCATTCAGCGTGGTAGCTGAGTCAACCTGTCAGTTTATCTACTTCCACATTGCTGCAGCTGCATAAATTGAGCTAGGGCACTGTAGGAAGCTGCTTCATACATTGATGTAATTTATTGTATGTGTTGGAAGTTTCCAACAGACAAGTGTGGTGTATGCAGCATTTGAAAGATTGACATTGTGTAGATGTAGGTGAGTGAGCTTGTAGGGAAGGGAGGAAGCACACTTTGCTGGACTTGACCTTGGTCTTTTATACTGTGGGGGAGGAATCCAATTTTGATGGCTTCACAAACCAACCAACACCTTGACAGGCTGGTATACTAGTGCACCTTTTTTTCTCCCCCTGGTCTCTTTATTTGAGAGGAGGCTTTGGTTGTGTCCCCTTTCATTACCCATGTCACCCACTGGCAATCATCCTACCCCTCGTTAATATCCGGCAAGTGGGCGGCATTGAAATAGGTTCGGCAAGTGCTGTGCAAAGTGCGCATGTTTTTCAGTAATGCGAGTGAAAAAGTGTGACTGTCAGAGCAATTGCTGGGATAATGGTGCAGTCATGTCATTGGTCAATGGATGTAGTGTACCTGACTGTGCCAAACTTCCTCACTTAGTAATAAATGAAGTGCAGGTGGATGAACCAACTGCAAAAGGATATGAACCAGTGTTGGTTAATTGTCTCGTGTTTATACTCTTTCTAGGAAGAAAATTGAGTCAATTGGAAAAATGACGCAAATGACTCAAGAGGAGATATTGTCCAACACCAAGACAGTTGTGCAGGGGTTAGAAGCTCTGAAAAACGAGCATAACTCAATTTTAAATGGCTTGACATCAAGTTTGAAAGCTGCACAGCAGGAGAAGGCGGATTCCAATGTTATAGAAGAGAAGGCAGGCCTTATCAAGAAATCATTGGAAATGATAGAACTTGGATTGGGTGAAGCACAGGTGGGCAACTATCCACAATTTCTCATTTTCTGCTGTTAGTGTGGGATATGGTGGTGACACTTGATATATGTTCCAGGTGATGATGGCCCTTGCCCAACACCTGCAAGTAGTAGAAGCGGAAAAGCAGAAATTGCGCACCCAAGTACGAAGGCTCTGTCAAGAAAATGCATGGTTGCGGGATGAGTTGGCCAACACTCAACAGAAACTACAGGCTTCAGAACAGACAGTTGCCCAGCTGGAAGAGGAAAAGAAGCATCTGGAGTTTATGAATTCGATTAAGAAGTATGATCAGGAAGCGATGGTGAGTAAAGCATTTGCAGTGATATATTTGTAAATCCTTAACATTTGGTCCTAAACTTACACTGCATAATGGACATGTAGGAAATTTAAGCAGTGTGTCCTTAGTTGTTGTTTTGGATGGTTAAAGGAAATTCATTTTAACATTTGAGTGAATTCCTTTCCTCTGAAACAATGGTCATGTAGCCAATAAATATTACATTTTGCTTTACCCCGCAGGTCAATAAAAATTATTATTTATTATTATTATTAATATTACATTTTGCAGAATGAATCTGTCAGCACTATTTAAAGTAGAGGTACCTTTCGCCAATCATATTATTTTTATTGAGCTAATATTTTCTAAGATTACAAATGAGGTAATGTTAAGTGATGAACAGTACCAGTCAAGCAATCAGATTCACAGAAAAAGCAACAGGCAAAGCAACTTGTAGGTCCATAATTGTAAGTCGGGAAAATGGAATAACTCTTGCCCTTTAAATTGACTGCAGTAGAGTAAGTGACCCCTTTTTCAGATCTAGGATCAATATGGAGCACCATGCAGTGGTCCAAGATGTAATCATTCCACAAGTACCTTCGAGGTTGAGCTAGATCTAGCATATTTTACGAGAAAGCAAAACAATAAAACATGATCTTTACAACATAGCATGTGAAAAATTTGAACTGAACATATCAACATTACTATTAGAGCATTATTCTATTACGTGACCATTATGTGATCATGCTGCTTCAATGTCACCTTTATGCAGGGTATGTTATTGTTTATTTATGAAAGTAATGTTTCTTCTCAGTATGTTGTTTAATTGATAAATAGTTTTGATCACTAGGATTATGATTGAGAAATGATTGCAAAACCAGGGTGGTTCTTTTCACCACTTAGGGCCAGTTGCAAGATCAATAATAAATCCAGAACGTGTGATTAATCCTATCTGACTAACATGGACCAAACACTTGTTCTGCATTTGCAATTATCACACAACAGACCCTGTTTGACAATTAAGGACAATAATGAAACATTGAATTCTAATTGATATAAATATGTTTTTGTTTCAAGGGGGAAGAATCTACTACAGAGCCTTCTAAACAAGAAAAGCAAGATGACCCTGTGGTAGACTTGTTTCCAGATGAGGATAATGAAGACCGAGGAAGTAAGTATTGCATTCGAATACATACTCTGGCCAAAGAATTCTGTGGTGTGTGAGAAAAGGTGTCAGAGGTTTCCACTTCTTTATGAAAACCTGTTGCCAATTACCATTTTTCATTCGACAAAGAAAAAGTCGGGCATGTTTTTTTGTAACCTAGAATGCGGTGTTAAACTTGTCACCAAGAGCATGTCAAGAGAGGAAGCTAGGCCTAGCTGTTTAGTAGGAATCATACATGAGAGCAGAGGGAAATTATTGTCATTTGATTTCTCACTGACAAAGGACTGGAAGTGAAAAGTAACTGCTCTGTCAAGTAATGCCTTAGGCCACTTGAGTGGCAGTATCTGTTCTTTCCCATTTAGTTGCAGGGGAGTTCTAAAGCTTTATGGATCTGTTTTGCTCCTGCAGCAGTGTGGCATGCCCATAGGTGACTTGAGTTAGTGGCAAAAATTATCATACGTTTGGGCAAATTGAGCACTGTTATTCACATTGTCTTTCTAATATCATGATACGGCAATTGAGGCAAAGTGATTTAGGCTCACATACATAATGGATTTTTGAATGCAGAGTCAGGGTTGACTTCGAGTTAAGAGAAGTTAACTCTCCATTTGTGTACACAATGACAGTTTAACCACCTAACTGCATGGTGGGGTTGAGTTGGACCCAGAGTGAACCTTGGTCAGGGTGGAGAGTTGACTACACTAGCTGGGGTTAAGAGCTTCTGGAAATGGCAGGCAGAGTCAAATAGGAAAAAGTGTTGTGGTGCTTGAAGAAAGGTGGTCGAAGCAAGGTGACAGTATGAACCTCATAGGGATAGGTATGAGGGACAGGGACACCCCGTGAAGATGTACCATGCCTCTTCTTCCCAGAAAAAGCAACATTAGGTACTAGTGTTGGAGTTGAGATACTCATACTTGTTTTTTGCGTACAAATTCAACAGGCTTTACCCTGGCTTCAACCCTGACGCTCTTGAACTGGTGTTACTCAACCACTTGATTTGAGAAGTTGTTATCTGAGATGTTTAGAGCTTCTATTGTGACAAATCTTTTCCAAACAACATTGACATAGTTTTTATGTAAGAACATGTCATGAGAGTTTGTATATCTTTTAGGGGCTACTGTGCACAACAAAAACATGAGAGGAGAAAGCACACAAGATAAACTGCTAATGAGTATTTTAGGAGGAAGTGACTAAACATGCTTTGTTGCAGGGCTAAACATCTAGTTGCAGGCCAAGTTGTTTCTATTACTAGCCACACTTACAATCTTGCATGGCACATAATCACTCTGGAGCACTGGTTTTCAAAGTGCTGACCTTGGCCCAATAGTTGGTCCTGAGTCCCACCAAAGTGGGACATGAACTGAACCAGAAATTTAAATACTCTTTTAGCATTTTACTGGCAAATGATGTTTTATTATATGGCGTAAGTGGCAGGATTTTCTGCCCCTTTATAAGTTGGCTGCAGTCAAAAAAGTCTGACACATACTGCTCTAGAGGGTTTCCCCAGGGAGGGAAAAAATATTGAAATAATTTTTTTTCTGCTTGTCTGACAAGAAGTATTGAGCCATTTTCACACATTTAAAACCTATATTTTATGGGGTTATGGGCTTACACCTCCTGCTCCACTGATTTAAATTACTTTCCTGGTGTCCATTGTGTGTAAGAGCTTGTTTTCTCTTTACTTGCATAGCACAGAATTCTGACCAGAATCTTAAAATTAAGCATTCTTTGTCTTTATAAAGTTTTGGATACTGGTACTCTGGTGTAGATCATCAGAGAATATTAAGACAGAATGGTCGCATATGACTGGGGCTCTTCTTTTCAGCCATTTCTCCAACTCCCCCAAGCCAATTTGCCCAACAAGCAAATGCTGGTTATGAAATCCCCGCACGCCTCCGCACGCTGCACAACTTGGTGATCCAGTATGCCTCTCAGGGACGCTATGAGGTGGCTGTTCCTCTCTGCAAGCAAGCACTGGAAGATCTGGAGAAGACCAGTGGGCACGACCACCCAGATGTGGCAACGATGCTCAACATCCTAGCACTGGTGTACAGGTACAGGAGAGATTGCTTTGGAAAATGCTGCTGATACTAATTCTTATTGGTATTTCAGGGACCAAAATAAATACAAAGAAGCTGCCAACTTATTAAATGATGCACTTGCTATTCGTGAGAAGACACTTGGAGAGAATCACCCAGCGGTATGCAATGCTTGGCATGTTCCTCTGAAACAACCTCTAATTCCACACTTGCTCTAGGTGGCTGCTACCCTAAACAACCTGGCAGTGCTTTACGGGAAGAGAGGGAAGTACAAGGAGGCAGAACCCCTCTGCAAGCGAGCATTGGAAATTCGGGAGAAGGTGCTGGGGAAGGACCATCCAGATGTAGCCAAGCAATTGAACAACTTGGCACTACTATGTCAAAATCAGGTTATTACTTTGTTCTGCTCAGATTTGCAGTGTTGATGAAAATATTTCTCCTGTCATTGATTATTGAGAATGTGTGATGTCTGAACTGAGTTGATTTTTACAGGGAAAATATGAGGAGGTGGAAAGGTACTACCAGAGAGCACTGGAGATCTACGAGTCAAAGCTGGGGCCTGATGATCCTAATGTGGCCAAAACGAAAAACAATCTTGCCTCTTGCTATCTGAAGCAAGGGAAGTATAAGGAAGCTGAGATTCTATACAAGCAGGTTTTGACTAGAGCACATGAAAGAGAGTTTGGTACTATTGATGGTGAGTTGGTGGTCTGCCTATGCGTTCCTCTTGGAAGGAAGCCTCTAGATAGAAAATAATGTGCTTCCTTTTTTGCGTTCAGGGGACAACAAGCCAATTTGGCAAGTGGCTGAGGAGAGGGAAGAAAACAAGCAGAAAAATAAGGAGAATGCACCCTACCTGGAATATGGCGGCTGGCACAAGGCCGCCAAGGTAGATTCACCCACTGTCACCACCACACTAAAGAATCTAGGCGCACTCTACAGGAGGCAAGGGAAGTATGAAGCTGCTGAAACCCTGGAAGATTGTGCCCTAAGATCTCGCAAGGAGGTGAGAACATACTGTGGTCTCTAGTTTCTTTGTGAAGAAATGGTGATGACATCAATATGTTGGAACTCCACCTGTTGGGCATTGAAACTTATTTAGTTCTCTTTTGTGCAGTTTGTCCCAGGATTGAATTACCCCATGCATGCTGGTAGTCTAAATGTAGGTGGTTTTATTGAGCAAGCTACCATATTTGAAATTAGTGTGTTACATTTTGTGTGTAATAATTCACTATTGCAAAACACGTTCTCTCTTGGTGTGTGACAGATGGCAATTTTTATTTGCATTTGTTTCATAATTGATTTATTTTTACATGTCAAGGGGTATGCATAATAAATCATCTTGCTGAGTGGATTGCATCAGATTCAAGAATGAGTGAATTTTTAATGTCATAAACAGAGTAGTGCTTTTTTTTGTGCATGGTATTTCAAGTGGACCTTTGCTATATTGTGCTTCATTTTGGAGCCTTTATGTATATGGCGTGTTCAAATGAAACATAAAGTGAGGCAATATCTCAGGAGCTATTTGTCTCAGCTGAGTGCTAGTGGTATCTCGGAGTAGGCCCTTTCATGGCTAATTTTCATGCAGAATAGTTAGTAGTCAGTATGCATGTAGTGGACAGGGAAGCATTTTCTGCAAGCCTACCAGGGCTATGCATTTGTCAAAACAGGCACAACTTGTCATCATCCTTTTTCCTCATCGAGGAAGGAACTGCACCAGTTGACATTGTCCATTGGATGCCAAGGGTGTGTGGGAGAGCCTGCTTCAACCACAACATCTTGGTGGACACTTGGTGCAGACCCACTAAGGTAATGTTCTCTCGAAAGGTCCTCCATGCACACACGTCTGGACAGAAATTCCCTATACCTTTTGAAGAGAGTCTTGGGGTTGAAACAGACATTCCCATGCACCTTCTGGATCTAATGGACAATGTCCACTGGTGCAGTTCCTTCCTTGATGAGGAAAAAGGATGATGGCGAGCCGTGCATGTTTGGACGAATGCATAGCCCTGGTAGACTTGCATAAAATTGCTCCTGCTAATACCGGTAAGGAAAGTAATATGCTCCCCTGCCCACTACATGCATAATGACTACTAACTATTCTGTATGAAAATTAGCCATGAAAGTGCCTACTCATAGATACCACTAGCACTCAGCTGAGACAAATAGCTCCTGATTTATTGCCTCACTTTGTTTCATTTGAACACACCAAGTAACACCCAGATAGGCCTACAGGTAAAGGTGACTGGGAGGGGCTGAGCAAGGGCAAGGTCTTGTGCACCTATTTTGTGTATGCCATGGGGGTTAATGTAACAAAATTACAACCCAATATTAAGCTACCTTCATGTGATATGAAAATAAGGAAATCCTAGGTTTGGGATGAGACCTAGGATCTTTCTGTTTATGGATGAATGCTTTACCACAGCACTACTACTTGAATCATCATTCTGAACTCTGAGGACTTGCAGCAAGCTGATTCACTGCTGATGCACTTATTGTTGCCTGTTAAGCTTGCTGCTACATCACAATACTGTAACAAGTGCCTTTTCCCCAGGCCTTGGACATTGTGAAGCAGGCAAAAGTGGCTCAAATCCTCGCCTCGGAGAATGTAGGGGATAAGCGCCGTAGTTCATCAGCAAAGGACAGGAGCAGGCGTGGCTCGCGGGAATCCCTTGATTCCATGCAGTATGAAGGCAGTGAAGAAGTGAGTACTGAGACCATTTGATTTATTTCATTGTTTTGCTTCCATTTTGCAAAGGCAAAGTGAGTGTTAGGACTGCATTGACAGAATTTGCCTAATGTCATTTAATTTGCCATGATTTTCTTGCACCCTTATGCTTTGTGCATCTAGTAGTAATGCAAAATTTGCTCTTTGTTCACTTTGGTGAGGCTGAAGGGCAATTGCCAAGTGTAAGTATACCTGGCGATGCGTCTGTTCGTTCTTCACCATTTTCATGTCGCCAATTTTTGGAGAGGGATTGATGGGTTTGTATGGGACTTTGGTGTGTCTGCTTTAATGGAAGGGAGACTTGGAAGCAGATTTTTTTTACCCTGATTTTTTCAGGTCATCAAGGGACTTCTTAACTGATGAGATTTAGTTTCGCTTTGTCATTTTCTCTTTGACTCATGGGAAATTCTTTTTAATTGCGGGAATGTCAAGACATGCAACAGGCCACAGAAACGATTGATTTGTTTCTTATTTCCTCAGCTGCCAGCTCCCATAGGTTATGTACAGAGAACCTCCGACCAGAGTGGGACGGACCAGCGCCCAGGGGGCCTTAAAAACAAACTTTTCCACGCTCTCGGGCTTCATTCGTGAAAAAAAGGGAATGTATTGCTTCCAATTTTCTTTTGTCATTAATACTACTACAACTACCACACAACTACTATTTCTCTCTTGGCCAAATGTGCCCAGATGAATTCCTTAGTCATTCTTCTGCATGTATATCCACCCTTCCTTCCTTCAACTTTCTCCAGGTGTTGTGGAAAAGAAAAGAGTGACAGGAACTTGAATTCATCAAAGACGTCTAATAGTAATGGCATAAATGTGTAATGCCCAGTGTAATTCTGGCCCATGTCATGCCTTGTGGCAGGAGTGAGAATAACCCAGCCCACAAGCTGTTAAGAGCAGGCCAATCAGTTGCAGTTACACAAAGCGCATGACTGCATAGAATTGCATGAAGTGCTTTAATGACATTATTTTCAATATATTTTAGTAAAATATTTATACATTGTTTTGTGCTAATCATTACTTTCTCAAGATGGTTTTGAAGGTGCCTATATTTTGTGGACATTTTCTTTTGTAGGCATCTTTGTTTATATTGAACAAATTTACCAAATGAAGAAGGAATTCATGGTGACTCTTCAAGGGATTCAGTAAGACACACTTAGCATTTATCATGGAACTCTTGCACCTACACTCTGTAATTGTTGGGGTTAAATTAATTTTTAGTATACAGTAAAACTTCCACAAGTCGAACTTCCCTAAGCCGAAGTTCTCTATAAGTCGAAGAAAATGATGAGCTTGGTTGGTCACAATGTAAAAGAATAGGAAATAAACTTCCCTAACTCGAATTTCTATAACTCGAAGTTCTCCATAACTCGAAGTGCAGGCAGGGCCTTACGATGGGATATCAATTCATTTTCAGTCTCCCTAAGTCGAAGTTCATGTTGGCGAGTACAGAAAATTTTCTCATTTCCCAGCCGAAGGGTCTAGAATAGGCCACATGTACAGAAAGGCTCAAGAAGTGTTTGACTCGATTGTGACAATTGAATCCTTGAATTTAAGAGTAGACAAAATGTTCATAATAGAGATTTTTTTACCACAAAACCATGAGGAACGTTGTAAGTGTGATAGTGACAGTTATTTTTAAGTTTTGAATACCTTTCGTCGCTGGATATAATGGTAGTCTTTCTTATAGAGTCATGTGCTTAAAAAAATCCAAACTTGTCTAACTCGAATCTTCTATAACTCGAAGTTTTTCCCCGGTCCCATGGAGATTCGACTTATGGAAGTTTTACTGTCTTAGCAAGGGTGCAAGTAGAAAATGTTGATAAGTTAACCAGAACTATTACAGTACAGCCATGCAGTGCCAAAGATGGGATATTTATGATATAAACTACAATGGTTTAATTAACATTATTTTGCAATTTCATCCTCATTGGGGGCTGAATGAGGGTGCGGCAGTTAGTTGACCTTAGATTTTAAATAAGGGGGAGCAGTACTTAGCACTGAACTGGTTGTTTTTACTTGTGACCATGCATAGTCTTTGATGTCTCCAGTATATTTATAAAGATTTCAGTTTTTGTTTAGTTAATATTGGCCGAGATGCAGACATGGTTGTACGATTTCACGTTGACTGTCTTGTGATTGTGAGTGTGTCTTAGTCTGTCACTTCCAAATAACTAAATTTACTCTGTTTATGTGTATGTGAGTGAGTAAAAGGAAATCGAGAGTATCATAAGCCCAGATATCTGTGGGTGGGTAATAATCTGACAGGACTGTTGAGAAATTTTGCGACTCAGTGCATGGTAGAATTCAAATATGAGAAGCATATCTGCAGTTTTAGACAGTTACAATGATCAGAAGGAATACCTTGTAGAAGGTCCTTTCAAATGAAAGTGAGTACATTTCACTATATGTAAGTAACCATGTGCATACATTGTTATAAGTAAGCTCAAGAACAAATATCCTAAAAGTCAAACAAATCTTAATACAGTAGCTATATGGGCTTGAACAGGCCCAACCACCGGAAGAGCAATCTGGAAGATGGGATAGAGGAGGGAGGCAAAAGAAGAAATGCAGTAATGACTTAGGTCCGAATCTTCGACGTCTCGCGCAAACCTGTGGGAGGCGCTCGCGGAGGGGAGTTAACAGGGTTCTGCCAGTGAGAGTAAAAATCATCACATGGTAGGCGATCCTGACTGTGGTTTTCCCTGGTCCCCCCAGGATAATTCCGGGGTCGCTTCCGTATAATAGGCCACAGCAGCTTCCTTCCTTCCCTATCCTTGGCCCCATCCAATGGTGGTATTCCGCCCCCCTAATGGAGCGCTGATTCTCCCAACGGGGTATAAAAAAACAAAAAAAAACAACAACAAATATCTCAAATGCCCTAGATTGCCCTTACTCTATGAACATTTTAATATTATCATATTATCCTTCTCTCTCTCTTCCCCCACCCCTCCATTTGGCATGTGCAACCTTGTTGCATGAGAGCTGTCAATATTATGCAAAGTACTATGCGTAATCTGGAAAGGACCAGGGTTGTGGAGAACACTTATTCAGCTCGAGCTGCAACAGTAGCAGGCCTGATTTCACTATATCCTAGGTCACCATGCATTTGTTGTCTGTGTTGAAAATCAACTCCTATCTGCAAGCATTATAGGAAAATAAAATGTATACCGTGAGAAAGCTTGAAGGAGGAAAAGTTGGGTAAAACAAGGTTGATGAATGACTGCATAGGTGGGAAGTCAAAATTGATCATAATTTTTATCATGTAGTTTTAGGGCACTTTAGGACCTTCCATGTTCAAGTAGGCAGATATTGAATATGTGGAACAAAGTGATGTGGGGTAGCTGTTGAATGTATCAAGATGAAAGAGTGAGTGTAGGTCACATGCAATTTCATGTCATGAATACTGCTTGTGTAATGGAAGCAATATGAAAATTGCTGACCCTATTGAAGTGGTGAGGACTTGTTATATGGGACAATTTGTAAAGTCTGTTTTATATTGTTACTAGTCTTAAGGTAGATCCAGAAATACTGCCAAGGAACCTTGTGAACTCCCTCTGAAATGTAATGGTCCATGCCATATTATGGCCAAGGAACCTGGCTAATCAAATAGAGGATTGGAAGACTGGAAATTAATTTTAAGTATATTTTGCAGCAGTATGCCTTTTCTAACCTCTTGTTCAAAGCCCATATCAACAGTGTGATGTGACATGCTAGGAGTTATTGTTCTTGTTATTATGACTTGAAACATCATGGTTTTTAAGAAACAATGCAGTAGAATGATTTCACTTGTGATGAGAAAACGGTTACTACAGGGTGGACATAAAGTTTTGAACCTCTCTCTCTCTCTCTCTCTCTCTCTCTCTCTCTCTCTCTCCCCCCCCACTCCCCCCTACCCCGATTTGGGATTCTAATGCGTGTCCCCGGAGGAGATATTCTTAATGTGGAAATATGTCAATTGATTAATTTACCAGGGTAGGACTGTGTACTGTTCTTTTGTACCCACGAAAACATTTTAAAGTAAAAATGAAGAGTACCAATATGAGAATTGGAAAGTAATGAACCTGGGTCTGCCAGAAGTTAATCAACTTTTCATATTTTTATTCGGCCAGGTGATAGACCAATGCGAAAAATAAGGTCAGGAATGAATTTGCCACATTTTAATGGTGGGGAACTCATGGAAAAGGCTCATGAAAACCTTACCTGCTGCAGAATACGACCAGGTTCCTCCGAGTCAACAAGCAAAATAAACCCAAAACAGATAGGATGTATGGATGAGTTCACTGAGACAAAATTATTCATGGAATTGTGGGAGCGAAGGTGCTCACATGTTGTCAAGATTATGCTTCAAAAGATAGTGTACATTAAAACTGCTTGTGAGTATTTCAAAGATGTGAACAGACGCTGTGAAATGTAGGGTTCAAAGACCTGGGGGGTCCGAAACTGTCCGTACACCCTGTAGAATGTAGCAGTACACATTGCTAGTAGGCTGCTGTATGGTAACTTAGATGAGTTGTTCAGAAGGTCTAGTTCACACCTACAGTAGTATCTACTAGAACAGTGGTTCTCAAAGTGTGGTCCACAGTGGGTTTTCACAGCCTTCTAGGTCAGACACACACTAATCTAAAATTTGAATTATTTATTAGAATTTCAGTGGCCAAAGTGGGCTGCAGTCAAAAAAGTTTGAGAAACACTGCCAAACAGATGCCGTTTGCTGAAACCAGTGACAATTCAGTTTGCCACTGGGGTTATGAAAATCATGACAATGGAGATGTGACAGTCTGAGAATTCTGACATGATATGTTTCTAGTCTTTGTAGCAAGTTATGTATAGTAATGTAAAACTTTGTTGTTCAGAAGTGATGAATGAAACAAATATTATTAAAAGCGGTTAAATGCAGCAAGTCAAGATGTGTGCAGCAAAATTATATGTGGCCATTAAAGGTATACTTGGATAGCCAATTTTCAAAAGTACACTTATCAAGCCCGTGAACTAGAGAGAAAGTAATTTAGCATTCAACATCCAGATACTCATTATACGTAGCTCAAACTAGTACACCTCAGAATATGCCTGATGCAAAGAGTAGGGTAATTATAAAAATAATGACAGCAACAACTTGTGGGCTTGTAACAAGCAGCAAGCTTATGGCATTAGCTGATTTTGATTAGAAATGTTTGCTTTGCACAGGGTTGAGCATATGGAGAGTTTGGATTAGATAACGTATACCAACAAAACGTCCAGTTATATAAAACATTACTGATTACTGTAGAATTTCCGACAATGTTTTGAATGATTTGGAGCGGATTTCTGTCTGTTGTTGCAGGTTGCCAGTGATTGGGACAGGTTTCCCAAATAAGAGCATTTTGAATAATATTTGTACAATTCGAGCACTGAAATAATTGATTCGCTTTAACTGATGCTGCAGTTCATTGTCAGTCTCATTTTGGAGTAGGGTCTTGGAAACAAGGGCAAGTAGGACTGCCCTACTCCAAATGAAGGAGTCCGGTTTTGTTTAGCATTGTCCTTGACAAGTAACATGAATTCTCTGAGATGGTAAATGTCTTAGGGAACAGATGGATAGGTGGGCTTTTTAGTTAGTTGTAGTTTCCAATCGTGATAAGCTTCTCTTTCTCAACTGGATATGTTGATTTGAAGCTCAACGTTGCAACTAGTCATATTCCAGTTGAAAGTTTCCTATTGTGTGATGTACATTTTCTGGTCAAATCTTGACTTGTTGTGTGGAGTACCTGAGTACCACATGCGGCTAATTGTTGATGAATTGGTGGACATTGAAACAATATTGCAGTGTGCCATTTTCTCTGGCACCATTTGTTATGCTCATCATTTGCCAAGTGTTGATTTGCCAGTGTGTGCCTTGACCATGGACTACAAGTTGCAAGAAGGAGATTGTAATGTGGACAGTCCATTGGAGTTGTAGCAAGGACATTGGTGTAATGGCTTGCAGAGGCTGGTATGCTGAATTTCTTCACGGTAGAGGTTCAGATTGGTTTGACTAATCGAAAATAAAATTAAAATTATGCGGTTTCGGAAATTGGTTGGTGGTATTTTGTTTTGAATTGGCCTGTGTGATTTGTCCGGAGCTGGCATAGAATGTTTGGGCTTTTGCTGCAATGCATGTGACGTTTGTTGTTGAAATTGAATGTTCTCTGAAAAAATGAAGGTAGTTAAGTGGTTAAGTGTGTGGAGCTGACTTTAGAGAAGGGTAGGCCTACTGCAGTATAAAGTGCCTTTCTGACAGGTGCATTAACAAGATAATGATAACCTGATATGTCTATGCTACGATTTCCTCTGAGCACATTGTATCAGTTATGTTCTTGTTTTTGTCATGTTCTGTGGTTGTGAATGAACCTGGTTGCTAATTGACAAGACGATGCTTGTTTGTTTCTGGGATTACATGTGGGACTGATACATTTCCTTGCTTCTTTTTTGGCAGTTGAATGTCAAGATGCATTATTATGCAAGATATCTTACTCTGTTATCTATGTTTCAGGCTTTCTGGTATACTCCTAGTCTAACTGTCACTGCCGTAAAAGACTATGCTAAACTTATATTTGTTTTGAACATGTGGGTGATCTGCAGTGGTGCATAGTGCCGTCTTGAGTGTGTCACTGAAATATTGCTCTCCTTGCCTTTCCTAATTTCTGAATGACGAATTTTTCTTTGTTATATTGCATGTGGGCATGGCCTATCTTGGTTTGCTGAACTTGAGTGTGCATTTGTGAACTGGAAGAGTGACAAACAGATATGGGGCTATCCATTGGAAAAACCCCAGCAATTAATTTGAAGTGGCAGAATTGCTGCCTGTTAACTGCAAGGGGTTATAGGCTTGCAAACTGAAATGTGGACCAAAATTTTTTGGTGATGTGGGGGCGGTCTTATGTGTACAGCGCAACCGCTTGCTGCTGCACCAGTGCAATTAACTGCATGCGTGTGTGGCAGGTGTGACAATGGCTTTAGGTGACATCTGATAGGTTCTCTGTACACAGCCTGTGCTATATTGCGGAGCAGCAGTATCTCAGCGTGGTTTCTCCCTACCTCTTTAGTATGCCAAACTCAGGCGCAGCAGTTCCTTCTCTAAACTACGTGCTTCGATTAGACGCAGCAGTGCCAAGTGGATGCAGAAGTTAACTCGGGGGGATATCCCTAATCCAGATACGATAGAGAACTATTGTAACAGGTAGGTGCTGTTGTCATGGGGTGGAATGGTTCAGTAGAGACGTAGTGCACCTTCAAAGTGATAGAGAGCGTTTTCTCCCAGTTATTTTTTAGTCCCTCTCGTGGCCATAGAGTCAGAAAGTTGTTAACTACTGGATCAAAGCATCACCCCATTCAATTCACCTTGCTTTTGTGCTTTGGTCCTGGCACCCAAATGAGAGCAGTCAATTTTGTCGATGCGTGTAATTTGAAAAGGTAAGTTGTCTTAATTTGGAGGTGGATTTGTCAGGGTGGAGTAGGGGCTAGCATGACTCATGGCTGCACCAGGCACTGAGAGCATGTTTATTCCCTTCCCTATTACACTGTAATACTTAACAACTAACATGAAGAGCACGGACAAATGAAAAACATTTCCTTCGTTTCAATGAATGTGTGATTTTTAATTTGTTATTTTTGGAGCACAGTTGACTCTCTCACCTGCTGTCACCTGCCTTGCAAAGCAAGCTCCTACTTGATTCCCCCACTATCTACTTCATCCTGCTCTCATTTGGGTATTTTTTAGTTGCATGTCATTCTGGTTATGGTTTATTTTCACAGTACACCTTTAGTGGTTGTTTTGCCTATTTTTCTTTCCGTTACATCTTCAGCATGAATCACTTTGGTTAAAGAAATTAAGTAGAAGTTCCAAGTTTGTGGGAAAGACTGCAAGGGAGTAATTCAGAACATATTAACAGCATTGCATCTCTTACAACATTTATTTACTGTTTTGACCTGTAGAGAAAAAAAATTATTTTCACATTGGTACAGTGACACACTCAAGTTCATGAAGCGAGACAAAAGAATTCAGCAGGTAATGTACCTCTGACGTACCTGTAGTTCTCTTCAGTTGTTTCAACTCCTTCCTATTTATGGGCTATTTCCAACTGTAACAAGCAGGTAAGGAGGAGTCCAGCAGAGAACCACTTTTTCAAAATTTGGGGCAGTATGCAGCATAATGTCAAGTTGGCCAGAATGGATACTAACATGTTTACTTGCAGTGTCAACGCATCCAAAGCATCTATTGGGCTGCTTATATATAAATTTATATAACTGTATAAATTTATATAAAAATTAGTACTATATATTTTGCTGGGTATAATGGCTTGGCCACACCTTTGAATTTATACATTCAATCACTTACTCCTGGTATTTTGTTTCAGCATGAAGCGTGCAAGCTCAATGTCCGTTCTTAGTAGCCCGCTTCAAGAGCAGGTAGTGAACTTCATGATTACATTTGTAATGTCCTGCATACTAATGACTGCCTCCTCCTTTCAGACCAGGATATCCAACTTAGTTAGCCTCCGCGGACGTACTGCTAGCTCTGACCAGCTAAGAACCAAAGACGCATTGTAGCAGTGGTTGCAGCCTTTCCACGTTCATCCCAGCTGCAGCGTAGACATTCCGTGGTGCTAGTCTGTGCATTGAATGGATACCACAGGAAAAAAAAGGAAAAAAAAAATGGAGTGCAAGATTTTTTTTTTTGATAATTTTTTTAAATGGACCAGTATTACAGTGGAATTATTGCAAAAGCAGAAACATCACATAATTGGGCAAAAAATACTTTGGGATCGGGGCCAGAGTTACTTAGACAAGACTGGTACGTTTTTGTATTCTATTGATGCACGAAGCATGTGTTTGCAGGGGCCGATGAGAAAACATCACATGTTTCACTCGACTGTACATATGTGACAAATGTCGGGAGTTTGAATTTGCCAGGCAACTGGAAGGATAACGTTTTCCTGTCTTTGGAAGTGCTTAAGCTGTTTCTGTCCTCTCTTTTCCCCCTCTGAAACCTTGGCTCTTGGGACATAATACCATTAGTGTATTTTGATCCTTGAAGAGGAAGGTTGATGTGAAATTGCTTGTTGTGTTGGCAGGATGCTTCCAAGAATGGGTGTTTCACACTGCGGAATACTAAAAGGTACCAGTTCTGGGTTTTAGCGGGAGGATCACTTGCTTGCTTATGCTTAAGAACTGAAGAACATTTAGTACTAATGAAGTATATCTCTGATGCAACCTGTAGTATTCACATAACTGTAAAATCAATAGATGTGTAGATAAATTGTGGAGAATCTCTCTCCTCTCTTGTACCTTTGCATTTGATCATTCATGCTCTCCGATGGAAATTGCCTCTTGTCGATTGACACATCTGCCAACCGACCTATATTTTTTAGTCGCAGCTTCGAGAAAGGCATTATTTTATGGATATGGAATACAAGTGTGTGCATGTGCTTCGTGACAAATAATGTGATGTGTTGTGCTTCTCAGTATTCTTTCAAGCCTAACTTTTCATTTGTGCCGTGGACAGTCAAGATGCAAGCGGTCTTCTGTCAAAGTCACAACTGATGTTTTTCCGGTTGCTTCAATTCTGAACTTTCAGATGATGCATGTGCACTCAAACAAGTGATGTATATAAACATAGGGTTGTCCCTCAGAATGCACCAGACCACATGTTGTATAATGTGCTTGTTCTTCTCACCTGATTGCTCGTATCCATTGTTGTGTAATGTGTAAGAAAATTTTGGTGGGAACTAAAGGGTCTCACATTTGAAGAATTTTGTGCAATACATCCTGGAAACATCTGATTCCACGGACTGCCTGATTTTAGGTGTTGCCTGTGAATTATGAAATGCTTTCTTGCCCTGATACTCTCTCCCAACTCACATGTCTGGGGAATTGACATGGAGGGCAAATCAGCATGACAGGTATTGCTTCTTGAAGCTAAAGTAGACCTGGCAGGATCAGTTGGAACAGCCGGTGGAAACTTGATCCTGTGACATACACTCCAATTGCAAATCCCTCCGATGCTATTTTTGTTGTGATGACTTGTTCCAACATCTTAACTGATGCCTAGGCTGCTACATGGCAGTGCCCCATAAGGCAGTATAGAATGGAATTGATACCTGCCCTTTGCATCCTGCCCCTAGCAGCATTTCATAATTGACAGATAACCTCAGTATGATTCCAGTATCTTGGAATTATTAGACGATTTGTGAAATGAGAAGAGGAATCCGAATTGAAAGTGGAAATTGTGGAATCAGATTGCTGTTGTTTTATTATTTCTTTGGGATTCATGAGTCATTTTCAAGTGATTAACACACGTTGAATGTGTTTTCAGGCTTCACTCTTTTTCAAAGTCTGGTGCGAGTAGTGTTACCAATCTTGCACTCGGGAAGATGAGTGCTATAAATAAAAAAAACGGGGAAGCTGTGCTGAACTATTGGCTTCCTTGCAAGGTCATGGAAATGTCAAAGTAAACTGTTGTGATTTAAGTGTTGTCACTTGTTTATGACTCGTCAAAATATGTTCACTTATTCCCCAATTTTGCAATTTTGCCAATACCACTTTCTTATGGATTTGAACATTATCCAATGCAATGTGTGAGATTCTGTGCAAATGTTGGACCCCACGGTGCATATTGGGGTTGTGGACCTTGTGCTTATATGCTTGACTTGAATGTACAGTATGGATGTGCAAGCTTGAAATTTTTTCGAGTTTTAATGACTGGAATTCTAGCAGATTTCATGGTGGGCTGATAAGTTATGGATATTCTTGCAAGCAGATTTTGTACATACCATGCAGTTAAATCTACAAAAGCAAAAGGTGCAATCACTTGGCCAATTGGTCTCTGCTAATACTGCTCAGAGAAAGACTTGGAATGGTATTGGATATGTACAGGGCTGGGTTGCTTCATTTCATAAGCCAAGGTGTTTTTCAAGATTTCTTTTTATCCTCCACTTGGTTCATTCCTTGCAAGTGTGTTGTCGTTGCCATGTCATATCCACCCATTTCACTATTGTTGTGATATCGTAGTCTGGGTGCAAAAAACCAACAACAGCTTGTAGCTTTCGAGGATCTGTGATGCCAAGTAGGGTGCAAATGAGGACGCCTTCAATACCTTGTGATTGAATGAATGTGGAGCACTTGACATTGCCATGACACGTGTAGTTGCATTTCTTGGAATGAATGAAATCCAAGTATTGGTTGACTTCTGTGGTGTCCATTCATATCGAGGGCAGACACAAAGCACATCACTTGCAACATATTTGATGGTTTTTTCTTTGGCTCTCTCTCTCTCTCACATTCTTCCTTACTGTTATTGCTATTTCTCCCTGGCTCCTGTCTGCATGCATAGGGCACAAATGGTGGCAGGGAGGAGTGGACACCAAGCAAAATTGCCTGTTAGGAAGCAAAGAAAGGAGAACGGTTTCAGAGACAACTGACTGTTTTTACCTCAGAAAAAAAGAAAATGTGGTTGCATTGCCTTATTTGCTTGTGCGGTGTACTTCTGAACAAAAGGTTGTCTCTTGGAACTTGAACCATTTACAGCCTCATCCTGAACATTTTGCAGACATGATTTTCCTGTTGTGGTAGGGGTAATTTAATTTATTCTGGTGTATTTTGCAGTTGTGAGTTCACACTGAATAACTCTTGTCTAGGAAATGTAGTGTTGGAAAAAAAAAATCAATGTATTTATCACACAGTGCTTACAAATGAACCTGATTGATGCTTGTATTAAAGCAGAAATAGCCACTTTTCATTTTGTTCTTTACATTATTGCCTGATATCGGAGACAGCTGAAACCCCATCCCTCACCCTTTGAAACTGCAGAATTGTGCAAGTACCCATTTACTATTGTTAGGAAGTTGCTGCCTAGTTCATAGCAGTATCCCCTAAAACATGCTGTTGCCTTGCATTATTTCTATTTGTTGTATGCCTTCATATTGAGTTTGTTTCCCATCTGAATGCTGGGATATGGCATGGTTGGTCAGCAAGTAGATGAAATGCTGCACCACTCACAAGTCAGCAGCAACCTATGATCAAATGTCTCAAATTATTTTTATATGAATTTAGTTGGGTCAGTGATATCACCATGAGTGGTGTGATTTCATACTGGGATTTGCCTTGTGTCAGGCCAGAGAAAATGCGTTTTACATTTTTGCCCATGAGTTGCTACCAGTACTGTACCACCACATCTGTAGATAACGATGCATTCAATAGTATCAAGAGCTGATAGTATCAATATAAGAAGGAATGTTTTCCTTCTTTTCAAGTTAATAAAACGGCAGTAGCTGAATGTGGTGTCATGAACTATCATTGCCACGAAAGCAAATGTCCATGGCATTTAAAAACATTAAGTTAAATATATTACAGTGTGCTGCTAGGCCCAAAGTTGTGGGTTCGAACCCGGCCGAGGTCGGTGACTTTTCTCTGGGTGGTAGAAAAGAGTGCGCCTTCCTTCGGAGGGGAAGTAAAGCCGTCGGTCCCGTGTGCTTGTGACATTGCGCGAGTGCACTTTAAAGATCCCCAGAGTGGCAAAATTTCCAGGAGGAGGACCACCCCCTGGCGTCGGTGTTGAGCCTAGCGGCAGAAATAGGCAGACGTTAAGCCCCCACTAAAAGTGTGCTGCTAGGATAACAATGGATTAACTTTTTTGTTACTTTCTGACAACTGCTGTAGTTCATAAGATTGCCTTATTGCAGGTGGCATGCCAAAATTTCAACTGACAGTGAGTTTGGTAACATATACTTAAGCTAAATGTTTCATCTTTCGTGCCAGGACAGTTTCACTTATTTTTAGGTCTTGTACAAATCATTTGAAGAGTTCAGTTGCATTGGATATATTTATTTATTCACCCCGGAGTGTCCTTTCGGACTTATTGCATTGGATATATTATCCTCACAGGTAACCTACAGTATTTAAATGATGATACTAGCCATGACAGTCAGACAACATGAGTTTGTTCAAATAGATATAGAGCGGTGGAGAATTAGTTACAACGTTATGATTATATGCCTCTTCAAGAGCTAATAATAATAATAATAATATTAGCTCTTGGCCTCTTCTATAAAAATCTTCTTACTACTGCTACTGGTGTCATGGCAGGTATTCCTAAAATATTTCAAATTGTTATTCTGTTCAGTGGCAAGTAACTAATAAACAACAACTGAAATTGAATGTGGCCTGGTGGAGGCAGGCGTCTGGCTCTGCTCTTGCACAGCCCTTTTTAAGAAGAATAATAAGAAGAAAAAGAGCGATAAATTACAAATAAATAATCTGGGGAAACAATGCATGAGTGAAAGGGCCAAGACACTCTGTAGTCCGCATAGGCTCCCGGAATCCGGATCACTTCCTATATAGAGCCCTAATAATAGCCGCAAGGCCTATATGATTGCAAAATTTGGGGGAACTGAAAATCATAGTCTTTTATTGCATTCGCTCACCCGTGTTGCTCTTTCTCTGGCCTTCGTCTTTCGCCACCCCCTCGCCCGTTATTATAGAACTATTTTATTATTTTAGGGGCCTGTACGCTACAGTAAACATGTTTGAAATATATTGGCTGCTTCTCTCTTTCCGCTTGCGTAAGTTTCCGTAACGTAACACAATCCGTGCATTTTGAAAATTTTGTCCTCCGCTAAAATCAACTGTTCATCATTCATCCTAATCCCCAAAATTAACAAAGCAATAACCGTAATTACATACTGACCTAAACAGTCATCTATGGACCCACCCTCACATCGTGAAACAGCTCTCATTGTTTCAGGTACCGTACCGGTAACACTACTACATGTTTACAGTGGCCCACTGACGCAAGTGGAGGACCTTACCAAAATGACAACGAAAATGACACAAAAACTATTTCTTAATTGAATCGTATCGACTACCTGTGTGTTTTGAAATTATTTCCTTACAACATTAAATTATACAAGTCAGGAAGCCACTGAAGATCAAGAAGTTCTTATAGATCTCGTGATGTTAGTATATACAGCACTGATTCCCAGAACGTTAATGACTTGCACCCTTCTCATGGCATGAACGTCATTGACACTTTCGTATACACAACACCCTTCTGCAGAATGAAACGCGCGAATCCAAACAGATCACGTCTAAGATCCAACCCACCGGCAATTAGAAAGACAAAAAAAAGGCAGTCCTCGTATGCATGGTAAGGAACTGTGACGTCCAAGGCCACATAGGAATCCAGAGGTTTTATTGCGTGTTTGGCGAGAAACAACCGCTCAAGAGAAAAGTCATGATGCGACCTTGATTGCGGCTGGAATCACTCGAGTGCCTGCTAGCCGTACGGGCCCCCAACAATGACGGCTCCCGGATGGAAGCCGTACTTGATGATTCTTGTCCTGCTCTTCGTTCCTTGGGTCTGGACATTGACAGGTATCGTGCTTAGCAAATCACGAAATGGTTGTGTCACTCCAAATGGTGGGAGGTGTTGCGCGAATCGTAGTTGGGTCAGTGCGCTTTAAGTACTGTACTAGAGTTAATGAGGTTCAGATTGCTGTAAACTTCGATTGTAATGAGTTTGTATATCAGGCACGTGTTATGAAACTTATTATGCAGGGAGTAGCCTAGAAACTGTAGGATGACGAATCAGATAGCGGCGCGGTGGTTTATAATATATTATTGGTGTATGAGTAATGAGATTTCTTTCACATAGTTCTACATGCGAACAGTGATCTTTTATATCCCCTTGCGAAGACGTCGAAGGTTATGTTACCGGATATATTTTTCAAGTGATGATAATTATAGAAATGGTTTTGGAGGTTACATCACATATTCCATATGTCTGCTCGTAAGTACCGTACTCAAGATTTTGTCAGATTAATGGGTATGAAATGAGGCATTCTAGGATAGATTTTGTTGTCATCCACTGTCATTTAGGTTGCAAGGTTTTTGGGTATAGTTACATACCGGTATGTTTCAAGATTTTAAAAAGTCTCCTTTTTCCATATCAATACTGCATGTGAATTGTGAAAATCCTAGTTTGAAAGTTGTCTTTTTGCAATTATTTCTTGTTTAATATTGCCACATACCAATCTGATAGCAGATGTATACAAAAAAAAATCCTGGTTAGGATGGCATGTTCTTTGGTGGTAGTTATGTGCTTGATATAGCCCTTTTATTCAGTGATGGTTTTATGCATTATGGATGAGTTAACTTATTTAAAACCCTACATCCTAACTCTTACCACAGCCAGCATTTATTGTTTTAAGAAAATGATATCGAAGCAAATGAAGACCTCGGGAGAAAAACGATCAAGGTCCACCTGAGGTGAAACTGAGATAATCCAATTTTAAATTTCGAATGCCCATTAGGTTCCATCGTAAATCCCACTTTCGGGGCCTTCCATAGTGACCTATGATCATTACTCCACAACCACGACCAAACCATCATATTCTACACTAGGGGAAGTATCTTCTGAGATATGTAATTCATTTTTGACAAAAAGTTGACCTTGATCTTTCTTCCCTGGAGATCTTCAAAATCGTTTAATTTTTTCTGAAGGACATATCTTCCTAGTAACGAGTTTAATACTTTTGTATACATTTTGAGAGTGGTTTGTGGCAATATCAAACTTGAGAAATTGCACAGTGCAATTATTGCGAAACTCATCCTGACAAATTTTAATTTTCAAAATTTTAAATGTTAAAAAATTCACATGCGGAATATTGTTTACGCCCGGCAGTTTTATTTGCGCAGTGGTGACGTGAGCAAAAATATATTTGATGGGCTTACTGCAACAATAATTGACTAACCCACAACTTAGCTGTAGATATGGATGGTTCCTTATTCGTGATCTTCTACCTGCAATAAACTCTTCGGACATGTGCCAATATATGAGTCAGTGTTTGTAGCAATGTGCATATAAATGTATTTCCCATCACTTCAACTTTATAGTTCATTCTACCCGTTCTACAAAATGTGGAATATCCCATTGCTGCAGTAAGCCTTTTGTCATTCTAGATTTTTTCCTCAAACAATACGTAATGTGCAATAGGATTGCAAAATTTATGTAATCTGTATATTGCAATACCTCGTAGTAGAGTGATTCTGCGATTTGTGCATTAAGTTGTACTATCCGGTTCAACCAATTCCTTCTCAGCCGACTCGCGTTGAGCCGACCACAACCTGATTTATTAGAGTTCAGCCAACATGTGGATTTCTATGGGGCTATGGGGGCATTTGAAAGTCTGTTTACTTAACCAGATAGCTTTTTATTCTCCTTCAGGGGCCATTTACCCCTAGTCCCCAGATGGACATGACGCTCATTGCTCTTGCGTTTTTCCGTCAACATTGGCCTACAGGCATACTCTTGTTTACGGGATATAAGTGCCATTTTTACATATTTCTGTGCAGGTGCTATTATTATTATTATTATTATTATTATTATTATTATTATTATTATTATTATTATTATTATTATTATTATTATTATTGCAGTGGGCGAGTCGTGCAATTTGGCTCATGGAGAGCAAGGAACATGTGTAATGCCTCAATCATGTCCTGCTTTCTACGAGGACATCCAACGGGGTGTGCATCCCAACGTGTGCGGATACCAGGACTTGGTACCCATCACTTGCTGCCCCAAGTCAGCTGTGGTGGACAGAAACTTCGGAAATGAACCAAGTGCCAAATCGGAGAGGATCAGTCAGACAAGTACTGTGGCAGTGTTTATGTTAGGCTCAAACCCCGAAAACGGCCATTGGGCGAAAAAAAACCCGTCCAGACCGCGGAATGGGCGTTATAAAACATCCAGACCCTGAAATTCTCTTTTTTAAAAAAGGTCAGAACGCTTTCTGGACTCAACAAAATGTCAGGACGCGAATTTCGTGTCGTGATGGCTGGTTTAGAAAACGCCCATGACATGTTGTGGCAGTTTCTTGTTTCCCACTACGCCAAGTAGGCTACAGATGCTGGAAATAGTCACCTTATTGTTATTTGGAAAATTGGTGAAAAACTTAGCATTTAATATTTAATGATCCTGTTTATTAACATTATTACTTGGATATCTTATTCCATATACTGTTACCTCCGAATACTCGTATTTATTACCATTATTTATTTATTTATTTATTTATCATACCCCGTGCTAGAGCCGTTGGCTCCCTTAGGGGGGTGGATTACCACCATTGGATGGGACCAGGGATAGGGAAGGAAGGAAGCGGCTGTGGCCTATTTTTACGGAAACGACCCCGGAATTGTCCTGGAGGGGACCATGGAAAACCACAGAAAACCATGATCAGGGTCGCCGGCCCCGGGATTCGAACCCAGGACCTCCCGATTAGCAGGCGGGCTCCTTATCTCCTACACCAACCTGCTTCGGTTTATTACCATTATTACCTGTGGGTCTTTTTCAGGAACTGTTACCTTCAATAATATATATTAGGGTATTTGTTCTTACAGGCACTGTTAGAATGGCACTTACATGTAATATTACTTGAACGACATTTACATTATTCTTATCAATGCAGTACCTTTTACAAATTCAACTTACGTATCACTGCTTACTACTGTATCTGAATTTAAATCTGAAGCTCATCGAGGATGTTTGGCTCCTATAGTAATATTTCGATTGTAATAGGTTACGTTAGTGCCTCTGAGCTCTAGCAGAATTTGGGCACCAAAGAAGATATTTTAGGAGAGGCTGTATGCTTGCAGTGTGTTCACAACTGCTGCTGTTTCAAATTTTTTAAAGATCTGAACCAAGTTCCTTCCAGTTCTGTATCTCTTCGATCGGATTCAGCCGGCTTTAAATTCAGGTCATCAGCAGGGATTCGTAAGTTGCAGTTGCAAAAGGTACTCTATATTGATAAGAAAAATAATGTAAATGTAGTTCAAGTAATACTAAATGTAATTCTAAGTGTCACTCTAACAGTGCCTGTAATAACAAAATAATAGCCTAATTATATTGAAGGTAATAGTTCCTGGAAAACGATGTGACAAGATCATCAAATGTTAAGAATTTAACCAATATATTTGTGTCAAACAACTATAAGGTGATTTATTTCCACCATCTATACTTGGAGTAGTGGGAAACAAGAAACTGGCATATGTCATGGGCGTTGTCTAAACCAGCCATTTGGACACGAAATTCGCTTCCTGACACTTTCGTTCAGTCCAGAAAGCGTCCTGGCCTTTTTTAAAGCGAATTTCGGGGTCTGGCCGTTTTGAAAACGACCACTCCGCGGAATGGATGGTTTGACATGGAGCATTCCGCACTCTGGACGGGTTTTTTTTTTTTTACCGCCCAATGTCTGTTTTCGGGGTTTGAGGCTAACATTTTTACCTAAACTATTTGTGGAGTATGCTACTGTAGCCTATATTGGAATAGAAGGCAGTTTAGTTCAAACTTTTCTAATATCTGGTCATTTGCATGAAGTCTGTAGTATAAGATCGGAGGTAGTTATGTGAGTGTAATAAAATGTGCGTGAGTCTTGCCCTTAAAGTGGCGATGTTCGGTGAGCCAATTGAAGATTATTTGCTATCCAGCTTCCAAGATAAAACCTCGAGAATACTAACCTTCCAGGCACCGTGCTCTGATGGTTTACCGCAGATTGTAGCGGCCAGCCATTATTGGTTCGCGTCTTATAAGCCATAGACAAGCTGGGCCTACATCGATATACCTATATGTATAGTTCATCCGTGTCATATAATATTTTATATAA
Organism: Catajapyx aquilonaris; assembly: GCA_000934665.2. Taxonomy (NCBI): domain Eukaryota; kingdom Metazoa; phylum Arthropoda; class Diplura; order Dicellurata; family Japygidae; genus Catajapyx; species Catajapyx aquilonaris. The sequence goes on along the minus strand of KZ538783.1, from coordinate 9,721 downwards.
TAAATTATAAATAACCCAATAGGGATGCGGCTGGAGGAGTTGGGACACGGTGATTGTAAACCAACCGACCATAAGTTATGCCTCCTGTAACCTCCAACATGCCAAAATGATTTGTTTCAGAATGTCGGGAGTACAGCAACACGTCAAATGAAGTTCCACTGAGACCTTTGCTTCCCAATTTCCCAGCTCAGACGGAGAAGAAGGAATGCGCAAAATTCGACCCATTCGTAGTTGGAGGACATAACGCCATGGAAAATGAGTTCTCTCATATGGTAAAGTCTGGCACATTCCTCCTTTTATTGGACTACCACAGTCTTCCATCAAAAATTACGAAGATATTGCGTTTAATAATATAATAATAATAATAATAATAATAATAATAATAATAATAATAATAATAATAATAATAATAATACTATGCTATTTATAGGCTGCTTTGGGGTACCGAGATGGCGGACAAATACGTTGGAACTGCGGAGGTGCACTGATCAGCGAATCCTACGTGCTGACAGCAGCTCATTGCTTACAAATTGGGTACAAAGTGTGTTCTCTGTAGGCGCATTCCATCACCTGGACAAATCGTGCTTCTTTCGTAGAAAAGTCGGACCCGTCGAACTGGTGAGGCTGGGCGAATGGTCGTTCGCAGACAACGACGACAAGCACTTCGATGTGGCAGTGGCTCGACGCATTCCGCATCCGGATTACCGTCCGCCTGCCAAGTACCACGACATCGCGTTGCTCGAGTTGGCTCGTAACGTCAGCTTGTCTTCTTCGACTATCAAGCCAGCTTGCCTTCGAATTAACAGTGATGACGTCTATAGGGTTACGGCCACCGGCTGGGGACACACGTCGTTTGGTATGTAAGCCCTGAAGTTGACCTAGACTGATATGACCCATTTATTTGATGTGTATTTGCAGGGGGAAAAAGAAGCGATGTCCTTCAGAAGGTGGGGTTAAAGGTGATACCGAATGAGCAGTGCAACGACATATACGGCAATGTGAAGGTTCCTGAACTACCGGATGGAATACGACCAGGGATGATGTGTGCAGGAGATAAGATTGGCAAGGATACCTGCCAGGTATATAGGGACATTTTTCGGTAGTAATATTGTATAAGTTTACAAGTACGAGCATAATGTGACATGGAAGTGAATGCGAGGGTGAATGTTACGTTGCAGTTGATGATACAGGGTGGTGCACTGCCCATGTCCCATGTTCTGTTTATGTTCAAGGTGCAGAGAAGGGATTAAGGTATGGGTTTGGTACAACAACCAGTCCAAAGAGAAGAACTCGTCAGAAGCAACAATCAGGGCCCTATTTACCTGTGATCGTTGCTGGAGTAAACATTCTTCCTGTATCTCTCTCTTGAACTGGGGCATGGGAAGTGTACCATCTAATGTTCACACTGGATGAAAATGTTAAAATGCACCATGGTATCATGGTAAGAAAGATGAAGACACTTCATCATTAGTGGCTCCAACGACTTCACTTGAATTCTAGTGATATCTCTGCTCCAAGTTGAATGTACAGTGGTGGGGACGTCATAATCTTCTCATAATGTATTGTATACCATACCACACATACCATATTCACAAGCCTTGGAACAGAGCTATCACTGGTTTTCAGTGAAGTCCTTGTAGACTTGTAGAGGGTAATGATGGAATGTGTTCATATTTTTGACTCGAATTAGGCAACTTTCATAATGCGATTAATGCCCTAATAAATATTATTTCTTGAACGAGTCAAAGAGAATTAGTGTATAGGCTGAACATGATTTGAATCTTGTAGAAAAAGGTATGTCATATAGGGCCTACATCTCATTCCAATTGCAATTAATTCACGTTAATGTTTTTAATTGTTTTCTTCACTTTCAGGGAGACTCTGGAGGGCCGTTGCATGTGATCGGCGATACTTTTTGCTACTACGAAATCGTAGGAGTCACATCGTTTGGGCTATATTGCGGATCCAGAGCTCCTGGTGTTTACACCAAAGTCAGTCCGTATGTGGAATGGATAGAAAGTGTGGTGTGGCCAGAGAAAGCCAGCAGATAGTTGCTTGAAGAACACCTTTCCTACTTTGTTTTGTCTGGTTGTATCATTGAAGAGTGTACACGTCAGTGTACACTATGTGCATGGAAGCAATATCCGCGTCAGAAGAATGATTGTTACTGTATAGCTGTACTTAACGTTATGATGTTTACTCTGACATGTCATCTGCGGTTTTATATTGTTGCTGTTATCTTAATTACCTCACTATAGTGTTGTGACATGTGCAGATTAGAGATCAAACTAGTATAAAAATTACATAGTTGTGCATAATAGCCAGTTTAATATTTTAGCGACGTATGAAAAAATGTTTCTGACACCTCTGACGAAGAGGTGAAAGTGCAGGACGCCCATATTCCAAGAGTTCATTTCATTCGAAGAGTTATCTTCCCATCTTTGTGTTCATGTCTCAAAACGACCGAATTTAGGCCTCTATAAGTTAGATTTTCATAGGCCGATATCATAAGCTAAGAACTCTACTCAAAAATAATTAACTTATCCAAAACCAGGCAGAATATGTTTTGGACTTCTGAAAGTTGTTATGGGGAGAGGTTTTTTTTTGCCATCCTAAGCAGATGCAAATCGCACAAGGGTCACACCATCATAATTTAGGTAAGACATAAAAATGGTTTGGATTATACTGTGACCAGCAGCCTACAGTCGCAAGCCTTCTTTTCTAAGCAAGCACAATTATGTCAGAAGTCTCTAAAATACTAGCAAAACTAACATATGGCTTATTATTGTATGTAGTGTGGAACAAAATTTACCTTAGATCCCTCTGGGTGGATCGCTTATACTTTTAAGTATGTCATTTTTAAAGCTGAAAATTTAATCTACAGCTGCCATTTGGACGAACATATTTTCTACATTCATTTCAAACAGACACACCGCTAACTGCAAAGAAACTCACAATACATCCACAAACACATTCACACCTTACTAACAAGCAAGCGAACTGTAGCATTAACATCAACAACCAAACTTCACCATATAAATCCACAAAAATTAGATCATAAAACTACTCACGAAAGACCTTTTGTTTCCACGGTATGGCTGTAGTCGCTGCAGTTGTAGGTGTGCGTAGATTACTACTTTACGTAACCTTGACATCCTAAAGTTTAAAAAAATTTCCACTCCTATATGTTGTAATGTCTCATGGATGGTCGTACTAGCACTAGGTCATCCTCTGACCCCACAGGGTTGTGAGTCTACACCAGTAAAACACACATGAGAGGTTACAAGTAAGACGCCATATAGGGGGAAAAAAATCAGACGGTGCTGAATCTGTTCCTCGTGTAGTGCATGCGGTGTTATCATTGCTGAGTATTCATACCTGCACAAACATCGATATTTTGTGAATTCACATAACCAAGTAAGTAGAACCACTCTTTATCAGTGCACAACATTTAGGTGACATGTACAATCAGCCACGGGAAATATAGGTAGGCCTACTTGTACAATACTGTGTGACCTCAAAGGTCAAAGGTTACCTTCTATGCCGAAAATATCCGATGAAGAAAATATCCGATGAAGAAAATATCCGATGAAGAAGAAGAAGAATATATTCAGCCAATAACTACTGGTATGCTGGTAGGTTGAACCTGGAGCACCACATTATTTGTAAAATATCTTCTCCGTATCTTCAAAGTACGCGTAAGCTAAAATCTAGGCGTTTTCGGCCTAGCTGGTAGCGAAGGGGTTAGTGAACCAGGCACTCTTTAGTTCCTGATACATCAGTGAAAAGGAGCAATTTTTTTAAAAATAATATGAGCAAGAACGGTTGTGGCACAATTTCACCCCAGCACGGCAGCATAGTCACCCAGTGGTACAGTATAGGATACAGCTACAGGCCTGTGTGATAACTGATAAGGCTGGTGACTGTTTACACTTTTTTGCCCAATAATTGTTTTCGGCTTATTAAACTTGTTCTGCATATCAACAGAGCAGGAAAGTGTCTAATATAAAATCCGTAATTTGTCCCATTATACTGTACTACCACGCTAGGCGGTGCTACTCATTTGACCCTCTAATCTATTTTTTTTTCCGGCTTTGGCTAACTGATGTGAGTCGTGCCATAGAGAATATTCAAACCTTTTACACATGCCAGGTTCAATGTATTAGTTCAAGAGAGCATAGGCTACATTAGACGCAGAGTATGGGTTTGGGCGAGTCATCATGCACTGTCGGGTGTTCTGCAGGACTTCAGACAGTGACTGAGCTATGATGACTGAGGTACTAGAGGAGACCCTGTGCATTCCTTCGTCGGTGATCGCAATCCTTCAACTTACGTAAGTGTATTTTTACTATTAATGGAGGGCAATTTTTGCAACACTGTACAAAAGGCATCGAGAATGAGCTGCTAATAACAGGTTGCATAAAAAATGACCTCTCCAGCCCCGAAATGAAAGGAAGGGTATTAAAATAATTGAAATGCACTTATAGCGGTTGGGAAATATTTGACCTTAACTTGCATAGCTATATTTAAGCAGTTACTTTGGAACTGTTGCATTTGCGCTGCTTGCCAGGGGTACAATGCAGTTTTTTTCAGGACTGTACCAGTTTGTCAAGCTCCCAAGCACGATGTCACAAATTCATCAATTGCATGGGAGAGGGGAGGACGTTGGCTGTATTTTCAGTATAAAGGCTCATTTGCTCACTGACGGATTGGCGCAGACGCAGTAATGTTTGTCGCGCACATAATCGGAAAAAGAGTACAATGCATTTTAAAAAGCTCACTTTTTGGCATTGAATGACATCACTCCCCTGGTTGGAACACATGGGAAGACCAAATGTGGTCTTGTAAGCTCAAAATTGCGAATTAAGAAGCCTGTTAGAAGGGAAGCGGCCAAGCGACGCCCATTGGTATTTATAGGGGCTTCATCAGGTAGCCTATAAACAAATAGCCTATACCTCGAGCTTGTGTGCTTTGTGATCATAGAGAGATGCAAACATGCCGCACATTTAGGTCATTATTTCTCTCTTTCAGAAAATATTCCCCCGAGGCCATGTAAAACCGGGCTCCGGATATGATTTCTATTGAACCAAATATAATCAGCTAATATCTTTGATAGCCTGCAAAAGTAATTATTGCTCAAAATAAGCAGTCCGGGGATAAATATCGCGAATCACGCCCTGCATGAGTTCGAGCTTATGCAGGGTGTAAATCCTAAGCGTGTCACCAGAAAAAGATGGTGATAGAGGGCGCAGGTGTGAGCATTTTTGGATAAGGAACTAGGGGTCGGAAACGCACCCTCACCGAGTTACGCCTCTTTCAAGTTTGCGGCCCAGGCAGTGTGCAAGAGGCGTGCGGCACGCGGCGGAATGGGTGAGGGGGGCTTGACAGGTAGACCCCTAGTTCCTTATGCAAAAATGCTCACACCTGCGCCCTCTACCACCACCTTTTCTGGTGACACGCTTAGGATTTACACCCTGTAGACACTATACTAGGAGAATATTTTTTGGACCTAGCCATAACTGTTAGAAAGTTAGATGCTTATTAATAAGCCAAGTAGTGCCAAACTGATAACTAAAGTCAGTTAGTATAGCCTGTTTATTAGGCTCATTCTTAGTTATCTCTATACCTTTGGCAGCTATGGAGGGCATGGACAAAAATCCTCAGTTGACAGATAACAGTTCACTCCGGAGGTCTATTACCTTATCTTGTTTTCCAGCTGGCAGAGGACTGTCAGTAAGGAGTGGCTAGAAATCTACTCGATTTTCATATAGGAAATAGAACACCTCAGAAAAACATCACTTTTCCAACTACAATCTCCGCGCTGATAAGCAAGGGGTGGAATTTTCGTCCCACTGATAGTTACTGCTAACTTAGCAGTACCACTGCCAACACTGGTACTGCTAAGTTAGCAGTAACTATCAGTGAGACGAAAATTTGACTCAAGGTGTTTAAACTATGCATTAATCAGTATAATAATAATAATAATAATATAATAATAATAAGCTTTATTTACCTGCGGGGCTTTGTGGGCCATTCTGCAGTACATTAATCAGTACAACACTTGTGCTTTTAGATTCTCTCTCGCTTTTGACAGAAGCTAGTTAAAGTACTCTACATTTTAAGGACATGCTATTATTATTGTTGAATGTGCAACATCAGTCGAAAGGAGAGTTGAAAGACAATATCAAGTTTCGGTCAGATATTTACAATTACGACCCAAAAAGGACGAGGAAAAAAGTAGCAAAGCAAATTGGCAAATTTGAAGTACGAGTGCCATAGCTGCATTTTAGCTGAATCAGAATTGCTTGGTCACGCAGGTTTGGTGTGGTGATGCTCCCCCCAAGTCCCCAATCTCCAAAATCACCCACAGTAAAAAGGGCAGGGAAGCCATTCCGATCACAACGATGGTCGTGTATGTCGACAAAGGTGAAGTGTTGGTCTCTCTAAAGACAGAAAATAAGTCAGTCATGATCACCCCATATGTCAGGTGTAAATATCTACTTTGTATGGATCACGTACCGGAAATGACGTCGATGAATATGATGACACAACATGAGCCAACCCATGATGACCACCAGGCCCATCACTTCCCTGTAATAAATTTCGGATAGTTGCAACACCAAACTGGACACTAAAGTTGTGTCTTAAACCAACCTTCCTTCTTCGTGGTGAAGTAGCATCAAATCATACTGTCTCATCTCGAAGTCGTAGATCATGTGACGAATCAGCATGAAGGAGGTGAACATGAAACAGCAACATACGTGTGCCATACATGCTAATCGCCACAGCCAGTGTTCTGTAAAGAATAGGCAGAAACTGTCGCGACATCGCAGTGGGACAGCATCCTACTATTTCATATTAAGTTATGTAAACATGCCGAATATGAATTTTTTTGCGAGTAGTGGAACTCATCAAAAGCAATAATATATTAGCATTCTTGAGACTCACCCGTATAACAAATGTAATGAATTTGGCAAATCATTTTTGACTCATTTGGATCCTAATGTGGCCAATAACACTGTTATGTTCATAATTATTACGGACCGTGTGTGTTAAGCAAAGATTTGCTGCAGTATGAAATCATATAGGGTGAAGTGGGGGAAGTGCACACCCGGGGTAAGTGCACATATTGTGCCGCCATATTGGAATGAAAATGGCTGCCATTTTCATTCCAATATGGCGGCACAATATGTGCACTTACCCCGGGTGTGCACTTCCCCCACTTCACCCTAGCACCATTATTAGTTTAATCTTTTAAATAGTCGGTAATGGCATCGTTTAGCCTTTAGAGAAAGGGAGAACTGACATAACATGTCTTCGTGATTCTGTGATAGAAAAGAATAGATAATATATATTATGTTCCAAAAATCTAGCAACGTTGATGTCAACAGAGTGGACCCACATGACTGTCTCATTCAAACTATAATGATGTTGGTGATGATATACTATAATAGTTAGCCTATACCCCTTGCCGGACAGAACCCTGATGTGCAAGGGTCGGAACCAATTTTGGCTCTCCACCAAGCCCTTTGTAGACACTAAGATACTTTTATTGGCTCGAGCCATATTTTAAATTATTTTATCTTCTATGAACATATTGTCATAAGAATCTTGCATTATTGGAAAAATCTTGAATACAAAATAAATGATGACAGATGCAACGTTTTAAATGTCGTTGGTTCTACTGATCATAACCATATTGACGATATGATCTTACCTGCCCACATTATGCGTGTGGCTATAGCACAGTCTAGGGCAGCAGGAACGATGTATATCGGCTGAAAATGGAAAACTTCATTCCAACTAGTCATTTACTAGAATTATTTTACTTACCACCCACAGGTACGGATCAGGATCATTGATCTGAAATAGTATTTATGGAATTAGTTTGAAGTTTTATTCAGATGTTTTAACTTACTTGAACTGAAGCTGCTAGAACGAAAAACACAGCCATAACTCCATTTACAACTCTCCATATTATTTGATCTCTTTTCAGCCTTCCAATGCCACGTTTTCTCAGTTGGGGTGTCACCACGTCCGTGTTTCTTCTCCTGGAATGCACATACACTGCACACATCTGGTAGGTACCATACATAATAATTGTACAGTACTAACGATATCTGGGTTTCGTTGGTAGTCTCTTCCATGATTATAGGTTGATATTCAAAAGCTGAAACAGAAACATTTGCGTGAAAGTTCCATTTAAGCTTAATTTGAGTGTAGCATTTGAATTTTATTATAATGAGCGTAATCGATTCATTTCTAATGCAATCGAGATTAAGAGAGACGTACGTGTATATTTGCAATTGCTATCTTGTGGTGCACTTGAAATAGAACTATACCTATATACACACACGCAGCATATACGATTGCAGGTCCGCACATATTACAATCTCCAGAAATCTTAGCTGATGAGCTTTTCTCCGTGACGGGTATTCCTTTCCTGTCATAAATAAGTTATACACCTGAAAAGAACTAACTTGTAACTAATCATCCTGTCCGTAATCGTACAAGACTTAAGACAATGCAACGTCTGGTTTCACCACGAATGGCACATAATCTTCGGAGAATCCTTCCTTGCTACTTGAATTATTATTATTATTATTATTATTATTATTATTATTATTATTATTATTATTATTATTATTATTATTATTATTATTATTTACTGAACTGTTACTATTTTAGGATTCGAGCATTCATTAGGCCTACATGCTTTAACTCTAGAGTCATGATTGACAAAAACATCAGCGCTTATCACAGCCATGCTAGATGTCAGGATATTACGAAGTTAGTAAGATTATAACAATCGCACACAATGTAATGTGACTTAGTCAAATATAACTATCATACAAAAGCCACGTGTAGGATTTTAAATTGAAAAGAAGCCGAATGCACATAATATTACGTTTGAAATTTGATCAATAAGATAATTTTTTTAACTTTCCGTTACTATACAACTTGTAGATAATAATTAAGCAAGCTATACTTATCATGCGAATTAGATGTCACTTAACAATCAAGAATTATTATTACTTTTTCCCACTACTGCCATGCCACCCAACGTTACTCAGTCAGTTTCAACGGTTGCATAGGCCTGATATGCCCATTTCGCGTGCTTTTCGGTCACAACAGCGACTTGCCTTACAGTTTAACAGTATTACATATTCAATAGTTTGCAGAAAACACGGCAATTTCTCTAAGGGAAACTATGTAGGAAGAATTATTATACTTGGAAAAACCTGCTAAATATGTCACATATGCGCTGAAGTTAATATTGTTTCTCTGAGCGAATGTGCATGCAAATTTTAATCCAAATATGGCACTATTTTGCTACGGGCAAAAACATAATTCTTGCGAGAAATGTGCTTGCTTCCAATAACTTGACAAAGTAAGTGATGAGTGCATTATTGCCTAGCAGAAAAATTATTTTTCTGCAGAGATTCCGTCTCATGTAAAAGAAAGCTACACATTTCGCAAATGACAATATAGCCCCAGTTGTTACTCCTATACTTAAATTACATTTATGTATAAAGAGATCACATTGGGCATAAAATTATTGTATCAGCTCTGGACTATGCTATGAACTATTTTTTTTCTGAACATACCTATTTAATATAGGCAAATATACAGGGTGATCCAACTCTGTGGCACCAACAGTTATTGGAAAAATCAACAAGCTGCTTGTTTATAAGCAGGTCGTTGCTAAGAGATCAATAAG
>KZ538782.1:8025-47700 GCA_000934665.2 Catajapyx aquilonaris | reverse complement strand
AATAGAAAGGCATTGCCTGGAACATGCCTCCAGCGTGTCCAGATTATTTTCGACCCGGAGTGGATTGAACTGGTTTTGCTGGCAAGCTCCTCATATTATTTATAAGATCCCCTTGTAATAACTTTTTTTGCCACTCATAAATTGTGAGTGAGCCAGGAGGAACGCTCACAATAAAAAGGAGAGCCATAGTCTCTAGAACATGGCGGACCTGCTCCACAGCAATGAATATTATACCTGGTGTCATTCTCAAATATTGAGCCCATATTTATTGCGTTGCTTCAGGGAGGTAACCTTGGGAAAGGAAGACGAAGTTCTTTGGCAGTAGTCCATGAGCATTCATTGCTAACCTCAGCAAATGTTTGGGAGCTCTGGCAGGCGGAGAGGAGTGCTGGATGAAGGGAGTTATGGCCCCAGGAGATGGCTGGTCGGGTTCGGAATTGAAAATATCCTGCTCATTAAGCTTACCTAACTGGAGCTGTGTCAGGTTTTCTTCCAAGTCACCAATCTGTGCCAATGCAATAGGGTCATAAGCTCATAACATGTCAATATGGCCAAGTTGGTGGCTCGACCATCTCAGAATTTGATATAAAAAATCATGCGCAGTCGTACACTCACATGAGCTGTTTCTAAAAACGAAATTATTAGAGCCACCCAGGTGAAAATCCCACGGAGATATGGCAACGTCTTTCTGCAACAATGGAGCCGCACTGACAATTTATTTCAGGTAGAGTTCTTGTTGCAACCCCATGATCATATACAGGGTGTATCTGAACTCAGTGCCCCGACGTATATGACTGCCTTCCTAGCCACCAGAGGATCGATTTAAGTATAGGAATCATTATGTTTGGCCGCCGCATTACGGAGATAATTGGCGGCAAACATGTAGTACAAAATATCCTGTCGGTTAGGCCACCCATCGAACCTTCCCCGAGTCAGAAGGCTCTGGAAGGTCTGGGGGCAGGACTTCGTTGGTTTGTTGCCCACAGGTGGTAAGGCCTCTTTGGCTAGTTACACCAGAAAATTCTATTTAAAAGTCAGAAGGAGCGATTAGGCTAAAATCGCTAAAGAGTGTATCTCAGTAATGCGGCGGCCAGACATAATGATTCCTATACTTAAATAGATCCTCTGGTGGCTAGGAAGGCAGTCATATACGTCGGGGCACTGAGATCAGATACACCCTGTATATCAAATGAACCGGAATGAAATGAGGAATATTGTGTTGGAAACAGTTTTAACCTAGAACGTCAAACAAAAATTCTAAAAAAATCGAATTATTATGCAAAAATGGCACATTTCCGATGGTCCAACGTCACTGTTAAGCATATGGTAGGAGTATGGTAGATACATTGTCATCTGTTCAGTACTGCTGCAGAAGGAAAGCATTATAGGTCAAGCAGTCTTGGAAATAATAAATCCTGAAATTCCTTTTTTCTGTAAGTTGGTCATATTTGAGGTGATTTTTCTCAATATAGGACTGGACCGATTTTAAAGTTACTGTACATGTCTTAGAAGAAGCGTCTTTCCGTGCTTGATCTAGACTCTATAGGTATAAGAACTATTCATGCCTCCTGAGCGGTTCACCCGCAGAACATTTAAAAATCCTCCTATAAGGGGTCGTCCATATACCACGTGACCGATTTTCGGACACTTTTTGACCCCCTCNCCCCCCCCCCCCCCCCCCCCCATTTTCGAAATTCGAAATTCGAAATTTAAAATCAAAGATGGCTCCCAAAACATTGATTTTGATATTGGTCATGAATGGACCCTTACGATTTCTTTCGAATGGCACTTAAAATGACAAGGGCAATGTTTACTTTACATTTCCGAAAAATTTGGAGAACATTTTTTTTCGATATTTGCCGACAATAATAACTTTTTTGGTTTCAAACGCCTCCCGTAATATAGTTATCTCATTTGGTGGACCATAACTCGGAGAAGCTCACGTCAAATATTATATTTGATATGCGCATATGAAAGGTATTTTTATGATCCAGGAGATGGTCATACTCAAAATGGAAAGATCCAAAAACTTTATATCAAAGTTGACGGCCAATTTTTGATATTGATATTGATCAATAATCGACCCCTACTATTTCTTTTGAATGGCACTTAAAATTATCAGGGTAATGTTTACTTGAGATTTCCGCAAAATTTGGAGAACCCTTTTTTGATAATTGCCAGATATAAAAACATTTTAATTGCGAGAAGCGTACTGTACATGTAGTCACCTCAACTATCAATAAAAGTACTCCAAATTTGTTGAGTTAAAAATTCATGATACACATCGCGAGAATCCCTGATTCTAGCACTCTACCTATGTAATAATAAATAATAAATACCGATTTTAGTGACATACTAAAAAGATAAGTCTCAGAATGTTAACTGGGACGAAATAGGTGTTTATTATATTTATGTAGACTGTAGAGTGATAGAATCAGGGATTATCATTATGTGCAACATGAATATTTCACTCAACAAATGTGGAGTAATTTTATTGATAATTGAGGTGATTACATTTACTGTAAGCGTCTCGCAACTAAAATGTTTTTATATTTCGCAATTATCAAAAAGTGTTCTCCAGATTTTGCGGAAATCTCAAGTAAACATTACCCTGATCATTTTAAGTGCCATTCAAAAGAAATCGTAGGGGTCGATTCATAACCAATATCAAAATCAATGTTTTGGGCGCCATATTTCATTTTAAATTTTGGGATTTTTTCAATTTTGAGTGTGACAATCTCATAGAGCGTAAGATTACCCTGGCAAAAATGTCCAAAAACTGGCACATTTGACAACCTGTAGTTATGCAACCACGCAGCGCAGAGGTATAATAATTTGGATTCCTGCATAGGTCGATGAGTAGTAGGCTACATGTCACTAAATTTTGGTCAAGGTACCCAAAGATTTGTCGGAAAGTGTACCGCTTGACGTGGAATGCCTATATATAATTATATTCCGTCCGGCTCCATTGTTGCCGAAAGACGTTGCCATATCTCCGTAGGATTTTTTCACCTGCGTGGCTCTAATTTCGTTTTTAGTAACAGCTCATGTGTGTGTACGCTCATGATTTTTTATATCAAATTCTGAGATGGTCGAGCCATCAACTTGGCCGTATTGACATGGAATGACCCAATAAGCAATACAAATATGTGCAAAAAAATTCCACTTGTACTCTCTCAGAATGTAACTTGTCCCATACGCCTCTGGATAATTTTAGCTAGTGTGAATGTGAGAAAAACCTAGCGCAGTAATTACCTGCATCAAATTGTGTCATTGACTTTTATGAATCATGCACTCATCTATATGCAATTACTAATCCAGTTCTTGGGAAAGAGTCATTTGGATTCTGGCACAGATTATAAATTACCATATCACATGCCCTGACAGAAATGAGCACGAATCAATTCGGATAGGAATATTAATTTGGAATTAATCAGAATGCAAGGTAAAACCAGCTTAATATGTGATAGAATTACGTGTCAGGGAATGGGATATAATAATGAACAATTCAATTTCACTACGTGAATTAAAAGAAGAACATGAGCTGCTCCATGAGAGACTTAACCGATGATATATTATCCGTCATATCATTGCTAGCGCTTTTGTTTTGGTTTTCTAAGGTAGTGCTTCCCAATTTCTTTCGTTGGCGAGCCCAAAAAATCTTCTCGTAAAATTTTCGACCCCTCTATATGTGCACATTTCGATTCGCCAACATGAAAGGACGGGTAAACAGTGAAGTAACCTTACCTTATTTTCATGATTTTTAAGAAAGATACCATCATTTTGTGAAAATAATTAATTGTTGCCCTCCCTCGCGACCCCAAATATTATTTTTGCGACCCCAAATGGGGTCGCGACCCACAATTTGGGAAGCACTGCTCTAAGGGCTTCTTTTATAAACACATGTTAAAAACAGGCTAACCGGAAGTTAAAGTTAGAGCCCTTCCTCTGCCTTATATTTTGAAAATATATTAATATTCGTGTTATAAGTCGTAAGTAATGGATTCATAATGTGGGTGTGATGAATATTCTTCAATTGCCAAGAAATACAATTGCGATGGCGCGGCATCACAATTCAATATTATTTTATAAGACCGCCTTCAAAGAGCATAATAACTATAAAGGCTCAGCCCCCGGACACTCATACTACCTTCTGATGTTATCACCTGCTGACGCGTTTTGCAGAAGGTGCTGATCACTTGAGAGCGTCATGAGACATTTCACTCTCCGGATAACAGGCGACCCTACCGGACTAGGCTGAACTTTATAGGTACAAAAAGGAAGTGCTACATGCGGGCACAAAATGGCCACCGGCGACCATGTTGGGTCTACCAATGTAGCGCTTCCCTTTTGTTAGTTTTGTACCTATAAAGTTCAGCCTAGTCCGGTAAGGTCGCCACTTGACCGGAGACTGAAATGTCTCATGGCGCTCTCAAGTGAGCGCCTTCTGCAAAACGCGTCGGCAGGGGGTAGGTGGGAGTGTCCAGACCTGATCTTCTATGACCGTGCTATAAAGTGTGGAAAAAAGGCTCCGTAGCATAGCAACTGTGTCTCCACTTGCAGGACCTGCCGTCTGGTTGAGCCAGCAACCAAACTCGATACTGTATTGTACAATACGGTAGATCGGCGTAGCAGTGCAGGAAATATGGCAATAAAAGCCCCAGTAGTTGGAAATAAGTCACAAGTACTCGTATACCCGTTAATTATAATATTGAAACATGTCCAATGGGAAAATTCAAAGAGGGTTCGTATATGTTACAGTGATAATTTATTATACCCCCCGCTGCTATCTAACCACCTTGTCGTGGCGGGACGGGCTTGTCCTTCTTCTGTGAACTCGGAGCTGTGAAGGCTCCTTTGGGAACGAAAAGAATGTGATCCGAGACCCTGTGCGCGAACAGCAGTAGTAGCACGCGGCACCCGACCGTCTACGCCCCGTCAGCGTCATGTCGACAAACTGGCAAAGTAACTCGTTCCATTTTGACCAAGCAATGCAATGAGGTAGTTTGCTTGGAACGGTGCAGGGTGGCCAGCTGCTCCGAATACCAGTTTCGGGTCCAAAATTAGTGTATTAACCGTATACGGACTCATATGGGTCAGTTTTTAAATTGATAACTCTTAATGATGTGTCTCTTGCTATTAAATAAACATATTTTATTGAAACTCCCGATAATCCTTTTCGAATGTGGCACCGCGTAGTGAGCCAACAGCCAAACGAGTTGGTCAAACAAGTGACGACACCTGAGAGGCCGTTTTTCCACTCTTTATATTCTTCAGCTCTTTGACCGCCTTGTAATGCCTCATTTGCCATTCGCAAGTATATTATGAGTGACAAAGGAGGCACGCACACAATTAAATTGTTAGCGTGCCTCTGAGTATGCTGTGGCAGGCAGGTAATGGGTTTTGAATACTTTTTACGTAGTTCAAAATAATGTCCTCATCAGTAGGCCTACATCATTTTCTCAACAATAACAACTATTGTCGTACAATATAACTTACTATAATGGTGTCACTAACTTGCATTCGCAATTCATTTATATTTCGTGCAATTTGTACGTAGTACAAGCAGCATTTGTAATATTTAGGCTAAGGTCGGAAAGAATGTTGTGTACCTTCCTCCCTTTGTCACTTTTATTCTGGGCCAGCAAATTGTCCAGTACAACCATATGAACCATTAGTAATGAGGTAATGGCAATGGCGTTTACAACTGAGCGCTGCCGTTCAAAAATGTGGGCTGACTTTGATGTCCACACTAACACCAATTGGCCTTCTTGTCACTTTGATCCCACGCCTATAATCGAATAGAGCTGCCCCCTGCCCTTTCCTCTTCCTCCTATACCCATCGCCCTTCGCAGCATCCCCCCAACTTTTTTCTCTCTCTAGCGGGCTGAAAATGAGCCGTTCCTTTTCATGTGCGAATCAACGTGGCCTATTAATTAAAGAGAGCGTTTTATTGGCCTAGGCGTCTCTGTCAGATTCATTTTTACGCTTAGTAGATTCTGGCCCTGCAATTATCGCAACCTGGTGAGGATTCCAAATAAGCTCATATCCTCTTTTCCTACTTTTCACCAACTACATGCGTTTCTGTTAGTGCCATACTTATTGAACTAACTGATAGTCATCATGTCACTGGATCTGTCACATGATTGTATTACAGTGTGTTGCAATTAAATTATCTGTTTTACGTAGCGATTTTTTGCAATCAGTTGTTTATTTTGAAACAGTTCCTGTAGAATTATACTGTACTTTTAGTATATGGCTATCAAAAGTATTAGCTGATGTTATTCGGCCAGGTTAAAAATTATCTTCTCTACTTGTTGTGAATTGCAATGAATTTCCGATTGGGAATGTCCCAATGGAAAAATGGGCATAATTATTTTTTTTATATTTTTTAAATTTTATTTACCCCGTAATACAACTACTTGGTCGTTATAGTGGGGTGGCAGACCACCATACAGTTTTCTGATTGTATTTTTACTTCGAATTCCGGTGCAAGGATTACTAGGAAAATACGGTAAGGGTTGGGGGTTTCGGGGAGGGGACACATGTGCAGGTGCATTGTCCAGCGGTGGGCCAGGTGCAGTCCCCCAGGAGATCAGGTTGATAGGCATAATTATAATGTCTAGACAGGACCTCCATTTGCAGCCTAGGAAGGATGAGTCTGCATAACTTAGTACTGTATCAGCAGCTGATACTTTTGATAACCTCTAAAATAGCTATTAAAAAGTAGGCACTTAAAATTAAACAGCTTAGTGCCAAAATTTCTCATTAAAAGGACATTTAATTTGGAGAGCACAGTGTGTCATTATTATTAATATTCGACATATTTCTGCAGCGGGGAGGAAAGGGGGAAGTTTTAAAATATTGGAGCAGCGGTTTTAGGTTGGTTTCGTAGCATATTAGCACCTTGACAATACATTATTATTATTATTATTATTATTATTATTATTATTATTATTATTATTATTATTATTATTATTATTATTATTATTATTATTATTATTATTGAGACCATAAAGTGCGGAAGTTTTTGGGCAGTGAATGAAGTAGGCTAATATCCTTTGGGTGTATGTTCCTGGGCTTAACTCAATTGGGACATTTTTGTGGGTTGACCCATTATTGCATAACACTGTCCAATTATCCCTCTGCTTTCGATCACTTCTGCGTACGTTGACTGGCACCAAGTTCAACTAATTATGTACCCGACACTACACACGGGTATGCTGATAAACATCCATAAATAAATAGCATACGATATTTTCATAATCTACGTATGTAAGGCAAAGTTTCTTTGTTTTTTTGTTTGCCCATGGCAACAGGATTTTGTTGGTGATTACCATGGAAACAGGCCGTGCGAAGAACGGGCTGCGCTGCTAGTCGTCACATAAGCCGTCCTAAATATCAGCTAAAATGGGTTTCTCTCTTTATTCTAGCAACTGTCTAAACAAATATGCGAACATTACTAATAGATGTAAAAGTTGCCTCTGAGCTGTGAAGGAAAATAGGCCATCGACTTTTCCAAGACCGCTAATTCGCCGGTTACGCACTTCTTCGAAAGCTTTTCAAACCACACTGTCAAAAAATTAAGCTTACCCAGATGTTCGAAACTTAGTCAGACAAGATATAAAGCACCTGAAAATTGCCGGCGATAATGATTTTGTTCCTTGCAGTTTGTGATAATTCAGTGTTGTTTTCTACTAAAGCTGCACCTGTACTCTCTGAAATTTTCATTATAACATTAACTATTGCCTATTAGCCTATTATACGTATAAACTCTAGACTGTCTAGAGAGTGTATCACTGCTGGTTGCCATGCTGTGCAGTATGTTTATCACGCAATGTGAACCTGAAACTTCGACATAAATTTATTTTTCGTTAATAGAACTGTGGAGGTGAAAAGCAAAGGCAGCTAGATCCGACCTTGGGAAAAAATGAGTTCGAAGTGCCATCGGCGTCCCCAAGTTGTCCTCTACCTGGTACCCAAATTTTTTGCATCATATCCAAGCAGACCCAGGTGTAAAGCGACTGAAAAAGTATAATTATGTCCTATGCAAAGTCAGCTACATCCAAGCCATGAAGTCCTTATTGTGTGTGCAAAAGCAGCTATAGGTCCAACTTGCGTGCATAAGTAGCCAGGTCCAATGAATGGCATTACGGACATTACGGTGATAGAAATTGCAAGGCAAAACCTGTCAGATGACTCAGATCCACCACGTCGCGTCGCTACTATCGCACTGTTATTGCATCAGCTTCGCCCCCGTTTCGGCACAGTCGCCGGGGGAGCCAACAGGGCAATTGATGGTGCAGATGAAGCCTTTGTGTGAGGAAGACAATTATGACGATTGGGGAGCATTTCATAATATTAAGAGGCAATAATTGTTTTCAATCCTTGAACCTGTATCATGAGTATGTTTATTATTGTGCTTCCATGAAACATCTACATGAGTAGCGGTAGTCCCACTATCTAATTCACTTTTCTTGTTGTTGAGATACTGCTTTGGGATTTTAATCGTTATTACTGCAGTTTTCCACAAGCAAAACCAGTCACGTCCACTAGGTGACAAGCAAAAGCAGCTAGATCAGAACCTACTCCCAGATTTGCGGATGAACTACCAACCCATGATTTTCAAAATAATGTGATATGTAAAAATGTAGAAAAAAATCATCTCTTCAATCCCCCCATCAAGTAGCTACAGCTTGGAAGCATTTCCAGATGGCTGGTTTTCTTCGCTCATGTATAATTTTTTATGACGGACTTAGCTGCCTTTTCTTTTCACCTCCACATTACTGATGTATATTTTGCATCAGTGAAGGTTGCAAGTGAAAGGAAATCCCCGTCTGATTATTATTTGCTCAATATCTTAAGAGCAAAATTTTAAAATACTTTTCAAATTTAAAAGTTCCTAATAAAATCATACGATGTCTCTTGAACACTTTATTTAACCGCCCTCCAATTTAGATCGAGTGTGTATTTGGCGTGAATCCAAAATTTGTGGACTTTTGATATCGGATTATTTTAACATATTATAAGCATTTGAGTTAGGAAAAGTGTGCCGCAAACTTTTCCTAACTCAAATGCTTGACCGGAAATCTTTGACTTTGGCAAAGTCGAAGTTTTCCGGTCAAATTATACATAAACCATATTTAGGATACACTACAAGGCAGAGCTGCTGGCATAAGCGTAGGCGTCAGTGCACGTTTTCACGTTTAGGAAAAAAATTCCAAATGTGATCTGAGGAAACCTAAAGTTCGTAACAAAATTTCATGATAATGGATGAGACTACCGCACACTACCGTATTATTGTATAACAGGCTGAGAGGCGAATAATATAATTGAATGCATTTAGACCCTTCCACACACAAAAATAACACAGCCGCAGGTTGGTGTACTACAGCAGTCACTTATGAATAAGCTCCCTGATTGGAGCTATAAGAGGTTAATGACATGGATTAGGGGACCCCAGGGTCTTTTCTTTGACACTATACAGTACAGTAGACCAGGGTTTGCAAGCACAATTCTGCACTATAGACTTAGTCATGTCCTACAGTATTTCCATGATCTTGTGCTCATAGTTATAATGCCACGAGATTTTTCCAAATAATGTGGCTCTTTACTGTTGTTTAATTTTTATCAAAAGACGAATAACCGCACTGGAATAGACCCCAGTTTTCCATATATTATTTTACAAAATGAAGTGGGTAATTAATTTTGGTACACCTGCATTTTAATTTGCCTGCTTACGTGAGCTTTACAAAATATTAGGCTAATTGTCTGTGAAAATTATTTGTAACCCTGACCCCGAACTTCTCAACGATGCATATTTTTCTCGTCGCTCATTTCCATTGCCCAGCGTTTTAGAAAAAAAAATACAGTTGAGCGAAACCCGACAAATATTTTCCCGGACTTCTATTTCAATATTTATAAGGGTGGGTGACGATGGACGAAACGCGCTGATGGTATGGAAAGAGACTTCTCTGTTTGTACAGTTCTTCTCCAAACAATTCATGAATCTTTTAAATAAAACGCCGCCGTTCCTCAAAGCCGCAGGAGCAGGTCGACCTTTCAAATAATCGACAAAATTTCCATGAGTGAAGAGGGTTGCTAAATCTGACACGTGGACCACAAAAGGAAGCCGCAGTTTTTTTAGATATTCCTAAATCTTTTTAGACAACTCGATTCAAAAATCATTTGTCACATATTCGAGATTACAAGAATTATGCAGTAACCTATATCATTACACAGTAATCGACGTCATTTCCTTGTACTGTGATCTCCATGCATAAGATTCACATAAAATGCACCATGTCCGTAATAATTATGTTACTCTTCTGGCAAGTAAAGGAACGCTTTGTTTTGGGACGCAGGTTTTCAAGTGCGATTAATTTAATTACTTCAATCAGGGGAACATACCCATATGCATGAATAATGATAAATATAAATATTGTACATGGTGGCCACTTGGTGAATTATTTCATCTTTAAATTTTCCTGACAATTTGCCACATGGGAAAGATTATTCAAGTGAGTTGTATTAATTCTTAAGTACTGATTCAAGTTGCCTTAAGGTTTTCAGCTGTAATATATTGTCAATTTTCATAGAATTTTAATTCCATTAGAACTTTATAGGATGAAGCCAGTGCATCTTTCACTGGCTGACCATATCGTATCTTGCAGCTTGATCAACAGTTGAGCTTTGAGGTGGCAAGGTCTTCTTAACTCCTGAAATAATTTCTTCTCCTTCATACCCAAATCTTCATCCCAGGACAGCTTTTGTGACCACTGTTGGTGACAGTTGCTACAGTGGCCTGGACTGGAGTGGTCGGGTTGCTGTGGAAAAGAATAGCTATAGGTTAGCTCTTGATGAAGTGTACAAGCCTAGACGTTACTTCAGCGACACACATGAACATGACTGGCTTGTGTGTATAGAGTGCGTTTTCTACGCTTGATTCCACGAAAAACTTACCGGGTTAAGTTGCGACGGATCTGATGACATATTTTCCGTGAATAACTTGTGCACTTAAAAGCGCGTGGCTACCTGCCACAAACACTTCTCTTCGGACGTCAAAAGGAGATTAAGGTCATGTGCTCTGAAAGACGACAGTAATACACAGGGGGTGCCGTACAGACGCTCATTTTGGCTGTGTCACGGAACGAAAAGAGTATGTCACGCCAAAACATGGGCTGCCCAGCAAGTGAGGGACTGGAAACGAGCTAACTTCCAAGTGCATGGGCCTAATATATTAGGCCCATGCACTTGGAAGTTAGCCTAGGCAGCAGGAGGAGACCTCCCAAAAATAAGACTCTCACAGTAAGTTGTCTTAGGAGGATTTCTCAGACAGTCATTATGGCAGCTTTCCAATATTGGAAAGACTATATTATAATAGATATAGGGTCCTACCATACCGTATTACAGTAGAGAATCCTTTATCCGAAATTCCGAATTCCGCGAGTTTTTTGAGTGCTGACATGACGTATCACAAATGGAAAATTCCATGTGCTGAGGGTGACATTACTAGCGTCATTACTTGCATATGCAAGTATAAAAAATATTTAAAATGTACATGAAACTGTCTATAGGGTTCATGTACGTATATGGATATATTGTTAAGGCATTTAAACCACCCCAAATCCTTCCCATTTTATACAAGTATACAGTAGTTGCAAATATAGCCTACACATTTTCCGAAATGCGAAAAACTGCTGGTCCCAAGCATTTCGTATAAAGGATTCTCAACTACTGTATTCGTTTCCTAAAGGTAGGCTAGTAGGTTAGTCAATTACATTAAGGACCAATGCATTGCAGAGTTTTTGCAAGTCAAGTACCAACATGTAGCGGTGTATGCTGAACTTCTTTGGCAATTAGACTGCAAGATTATTTGAGACTTAATGATGTCGTGATTTATTTGGTACCTAGTTATGAGTACCACTTTCCCCTGATAATGTATCATATTTAGTATTGTCACCGGTGTGGTTATGACCAAGAAGTGGCGTAAAACAACTTCTCAAACGTGATTAGACATAATAAATTGACGAGTTTGGAAAGGGTACACATAAGGTCGCAATTATGTAACTTCGTTGCCAGAAAAAGCAGTAGTCCTATTTTCTTGTTGGACCACCCTGCCCCCTGCAGATGTTTTGACAAAAATCCATATGAGAAAGTGGGGAAATTGCCATCCGGCTAATCGGCTGGCGGGATTAGGAGTAGAGAAAACGTCTCATTTGAACTGCTGTGAAGAAATAAAAGGAACAGGAAAGCCCTGGAAGGAAGGGAGTGGGGGAGCGTGCAGCTTGGCATTTTCTCATTTCATTAGGTTCCCCTTCGCTTTTCATTGCCATTATTGCTGTCTTCTACTCCCTTCCCCCACTCCCCACCCTCCTGCTGCTCACTTGTCGGACAACGACATGTCCTAAAATTTGGCCCATTTTGCGTGATCAGTATTCACTAATAATTAGAACCGGAAGACTGCTATCTTCCTTTGGGATGTTTCTGACACGCCTACCAGTCCTTTTCTTTCCTTCTTTGTTAGCAGTTGTCGTTGACACCATCAAAAAAAGATATAACTTGTAAACATTGCGAGCCATATTCAACATCTCGAGACGGGCTGTGTACGACTGTTAATTTGTGAAGTGACACGGATTAATCATCGAGTAAACCGCTCCCCAAAGGGCAAAAAATTAGGAAATATACAAGTCGCAGATATGCAGCCTTAAAATAAACTCCACACGTATGGAAATATAAACAGAATATCGTTAGGTTTGCTTTGATTGGGCGGAAACTCTTGCGGCTGCTCCTGTTTACTCAAAGTGACACCCAAGGCAAGTGGCGAAATTCAGGTGGTGTCAAAGTCGGAAGAATTATACTCCCACAGTTTATTCCCGCCAATATGTAACTTGTTAAGGCCATTTCACAAAAAGATTTTGCGGCAGCGACAAGCGGCAAACGCCTGCCCCGCCAATTGTTATTAATTATTGGCAATAATAAATATAAATAAGAAATATGCCGCAACGCGCGCCGTTTGCAGCGCGACATTTTTTTGCGAAATGGCCTTTAGAGCAGGTAAGCACACGCGAACTGGGCGGGAGGGGGGGGGGCGGAATTATTTAGTTGCAAGTAATATCTAACACAGCCTACAAGGGCACAATAATTTTTTGATCCAATCTGAAAGTATTGTACAATATTATTCTAACATATCATTAATAAAGTAACTTACTAGCGCATTCCTATCACATTATCATTTATAAACTCTCTGTAGAATGGATTAACCTGATTGGGGGGCAAAGCAGTTACACAGCAGTCCATGGCAGCCAGGCTAAACAGCTTTCCACTTGGATAGCAGTAGCTGGTTGGATTATCCCGGGCTATCGTCTGGCTCCCATCCCACTTCAAGTTGCTTTGATAGCAGATTCAAAGTACAGTTTACAATCGCCATTTCTGTGCCCAAGTAATGCTCCGGCCGGCTTGGAGAGAAGTGGACGGAAGTGGACTTTGTGTACAAAGTACAAACCTGCCTTTAGTCACTTCCTGCCATTATGAGTTTTCTCAGGCTTGTTAATGAGCTATCTAGGACAAAATTCCACCCTACGTTTTATATATATTCAGTCATTGAAATGTTGTAAATTATTGTAGTAGTGGAAAAATGACTAGTTGGAAAGGAGATTATATGAAAACGATGCTCAAATACTATTTGACACCACCCTCACTTGGACCCTCCCAAACTCTCCTTAATCAACTGTGATACCGTTCTGGCCAGCGTGATGTTCAGTGCGGGAGAAAGAAGTGATTGGTGTTTCAGATGCCTGAGTAATTTTTTAGCGATTATGACAATATTTTTTCAAAGCAAGCTATTTAAGTCAAGCTGTTTAATACAAAGATGTTACACATATTTATGTAAGTTATACAGTATATTATTTTCAAATTAGAATATAGATACATAATACAGCTATGGCCTTTTCAGCCTCATCTGGATGGAGCAATTTAAATCAATAATGTTATCGCATGTGGAAATATGAACTTCAGAACGGTCAGAGGTACATTTTGGTCATAATTAACCCTGTAATGCCACTAATCTAAGTAATGCCCACTGGGTCATATCTGGCACACCATTTAGTGCAATTTTTGCAACTTTTGCAATTTTTATATATTCTGTAAGTGTGCCAAATTGCACTAAACGGTGTGCCAGATATGACCCAAGGGTCATTACAGGGTTAAGTGAGGCATTGTTCATAGTCCACGAATGGCATGAATTTTTAAGATTTTTCCATGAATTATTATTAGTCTCTGGTCCAGCACTATTTGTTGAGTTACATTCTGACCATCATTGCTTTATAGCTAGGAATTTGAAATATTTTCTTGAAAAAAATGCACCTAATACTAAAATACTAATAACACAGCGCAACAAAAAGAAATCGGCGAAACTACTATGTGGATCATGTTAGTAGGACCCAAAGTAGCTGGGAAAGGCCCGGGGTTTCTCTCCCAAAATGTGCAGGGGGTCAGGGTGACCAAAAATCCGAAAAATTTCAAATATTGACGTGTTTTGCCTATTTCAAGGTCTGGCAACCACTGTAAGTTTCGGATGTTGTTTTTGCTGGAATTAGGTGTTACCTGGGTCTAGTCTGAAGCCACTATGGTGTTTCAAGTCAATCTTTTATAGAAACCGTAGGTTTTCCAGGGTCCTTTTTATGGAAAAAATTCCGTTTTTTGGTACTTTTTCGTCCATTTTTGGGGAACAGTGTAAGGGCTTTTTTTTAAAAAAAAGTGTAGCGTAATGGGCTCTTTAGAGACCCTACAATCAAGGAATAATAGTAGAACTTTCCTATGCAACCCTAGTACGCGTGTGCAAAAGCCTAATCTTGGGTAAAATCGCGTTTTTTCGCATTTTTGGTGATTTCACTTTTTTCAACATTTAAAACCAAATATTCCTCGGCTTTAAAATAAATGAATTCTTCTTAGTCTAACAAACTGTCAGGGACCCCCATAGTATGGAAAAAGACTACGATTTCCATAAGCAACCCATGTACAGTACGCGTGAATTTTTTTTTGTACGCGTACGCGTACATGTGTTGCTTATAAAAATCGTAGTCCTTTTCCATACTATGGGGGTCCCTGACAGTTTGTTAGACTAAGAAGAATTCATATATTTTAAAGCCGAGGAATATTTGGTTTTAAATGTTGAAAAAAGTCGAATCACCAAAAATGCGAAAAAACACGATTTTACCCAAGATTAGGCTTTTGCACACGCGTACTAGGGTTGCATAGGAAAGTTCTACTATTATTCCTTGATCGTAGGGTCTCTAAAGAGCCCATTACGCTACACTTTTTTTTTAAAGAAAAGCCCTTACACTGTTCCGCAAAAATTGACGAAAAAGTACCAAAAAACGGAATTTTTTTCTATAAAAAGGACCCTGGAAAACCTACGGTTTCTATAAAAGATTGACTTGAAACACCATAGTGGCTTCAGACTAGACCCAGGTAACACCTAATGCCAGCAAAAACAAAATCCGAAACTTACAGTGGTTGATTGCCAGACCTTGAAATAGGCAAAAAAACGTCAATATTTGGAATTTTTCGGATTTTTGGTCACCCTGACCCCCTGCACATTTTGGGAGAGAAATCCCGGGCCTTTCCCAGCTACTTTGGGTCCTACTAACATGATCCACATAGTGGTTTCCGAGTAACACGCCGAAATGTTTTTTTGTTGTTGTGCTGTGTAATTAAGAGTAATGATTCCCACCCTTCTCTTTTCAGTTGTTTTTACAAGGTTGGCTGTCCTAGAAGGTGGTGAAGTGAGGCTTCCCTGTGACACTCAAGCTACACATTCCAACGATGTCGCCATTATGGTCATGTGGTTCAAGGATGGAGGAGGCACACCCATTTACAGGTGAGCAAACATTTGATAATACTGAATATCTACCATATGCAATAGTATAGTGCTATACTATTGCATATGGTAGAGATATTGCTCAATAGTGGATTGTTACAAGGTGTTAAAATGCAGGTGAGAAGAAATCGTAGCTTACCCAGTAATTTAAAATGGTTCAGCTGGTGGAATGTGTCACTCGTAACTATTCAGGTTACTGAATATTAACCTATTACTATTTTTGCACTTCTTTACCCCGTTGAGAGAGGACAACGCTCTTTTAGGGCCGTGGAACACCACTATTTTTCAATCAATTTTCTGTATATTTTCTTCGAACTCCGTGAAGGGAAGAAAGGATATGGGGTAGGGATGGGGATTTCTGGGGAGGAGGCACGAGTGCAACTGCAATGTGGGAAACAGGGTCATGTGCAGTCTCCCTGTAGGTTAAGGTTGCCAGACGCCTCCAAGGCACGGGTCAGAGACCCTACTGACCTAGGCGATATAGAGGTTCTGGGTGGGGATCGAACCCGGGACCTTCCGCTCAGCAAGCCGAGTCGTTACCAACTCGGCCACCACGCCTCCCTCTTTTTCCCATTATTTTGCGGTCGATAATTATTTTAAACCACTAGCTCCACTTTAGATCGGCTAACATGTGCCTTTGTTTACTTTTTTTTTACTCCTAAACCCATTGCCTAAGCCACGTTCATTGTCCCATTGTAAGCATATTTATAAATGGATCGTCCATGAGCGAATCATTACTTTACCTGGTTGATTATTATCATTGCCTTCATTTAAATATATTTATATCATTTTCCAGCTACAGTCCCTAATCTAGTGTTTATATGTAGCTTGTAAGAGTGCGGGTATCATAAATATCTGCAGTATAATAAATTATATCAGTATAATTATGTCTGCCACGGTAAGGCCTGATGACCTTGTGAAATAATAAAACAGAGCGAGGACATGCGTATACGTGTGTAGGTGACTGTGCGTGTGAGTGCCCGTATTCTTGAAATGTGATACTGTTGCCATGTGGATAAGGTAGCCATCTGTTGGAGCGAGAATGAAAGTCTATATTAGGAGTTCCTGGAGGAAATACTTGGTCGTGATTCTCCGAAGCGCGAGATGGAGAAAGCTCCAATGCGGTTGAGAGAAGTGCTGCGAGCGGCAAAGGGCCTGCTCTTGAAATTTTACCCAACTGTTTCGGACTTGGGGATTTTTAATATAAATTTATAATCCCTTTGGTAATTTATCAAAATCTCGTCAATCCGTGAGCACCATTGGGAAATAAGCGTTGGCTGAGGAAATGGGAGGGGAATTGCTAATCAGACCATCCATCAATCCATCACTCCGCCCTTACATATTCAATGCTAGGAACGATTTCAGAACCTATTTAATTAGGTGTGATAGGTGTTGTCTGATGGGACAGCACATCAATTAGCTGTAGCAATAACCACAGCAATATGGCAATATCCTGTACACGGAACCGATATACTTCATTCACAGCCATCAGCAGTAGGCTGTTTTTCCCCGTTAAGTGTAGGCTAATATTGTGAACTGATTTTTGCAGACAAAGTCAGATTCAGACTGTCCACAGCATTGACAGAACTTCAAATGGCGGCAAAATTCCCATTTATAAACCGTGCTTTGATGGGGTAGAGAGATTTCAATTATGGGAAACTGACCCAATGGCCCTTTGCCAACTGGTATTGACAATTCCTCTGTAGAGCAGTTGACTTTCATTCCCTCACACAGATCTGCACTTTAGTTGAAAATGAGACGAACACGTCATCTACGTATGTGACATCATGAGAAGAATGTATTCAGCACGTTTATTTCGTTTTCATTTTTTGGTCAATTTTCTGACGTTCCTTTTCTTTAGTAGACCCTAATTCAATTACAAGTACTTAATAGAAATTATTTTTGTGTTCTTGTACTAAATCGCCGCCAAAAATAACTGAACGGAAGCGTAAGGTACTGTACAGTATGTATGTAGACTATGTTTTGTCTGGGACACATTTGCAGGCAGTATACCGACTCTGTGAATTTGTGCTATGATGCCACAAAATATTGCGCAACAAACCACATGTATTTTTAACCTAAAATTTAACAGACTAGCCAAGCTTCATAGTATTTGGAGCAAAAATAAATGTGGCTTGCTAAATATACGAACCACTTCTTTCATAAGGGCTACGGTAGTATATATAGGCCTTTGCGCAGACCACATGCAAAGTTATTTATCGAGCCCTACTGAGAGCCAATATTTGGCTTCATGCTAGATAAATCAGTACAGTACTTGTCCTTTTGGCAGAAAACCCTTTCTTCCGTCTAAAATTAGGTTACATTTTTCAAACCGAGATTAATTCGAAAAATGTAATGGCTTTCCTATAACCATGCAGTCATCCCAGTCATACCGTGCAGAACTTTTCCTAAAACAGAAAATCTAGAAGTGTCAACTGTGTTGTGCGTTTTGGCTCAAGTTAGATGCAATAAAGCCGTTTGTTTCATTTACACAACGAAAAAAGTTTTCAGCCATAAAAAATTCGGGACAAGAGCTTTGCCGCTTGGCCGGCATTCAAAACTTTTCTTTTCGCCTTCAATCCAGGAAGTAAGCCATTAGCTTGCTTTTACACCTGCTTCTCATACAGAAAAGAGCTTCTTACCTTTCGTTTGGTCTTTTCCAAGCTCCATTTCTGGCAAAAAATCAAGCCGGGTATATTTGGCCCAACTCTGTCTCATCATCTTTCATCTCAAACGAATTCTACGAAACAATGACTGACTGCTGTTATTAAATTACCCTGCATCATGAGTTTCATTTGTTACACACATTTTCTCTCTCTCTCTCTCTCTCTCTCTCTCTCTCTCTCTCTCTCTCTCTCTCTCGTTTATTGGCAAAGTCCACATACGTGCAATCCAAGCATATTACTCGTATATTATGATATGTTATACGTACTAGCATCCTATCCATGCTACTTTGGTTGAAGGTGAATCTAATGACAAATATATTATACAGGAAACCTGTACTCAACGGACACGATTTTTTTTCGTGATTTGCCAGTTTAAAAATAAGGATTTCGTGAAATGGGTGGTTTCAAAGGGTGAATTTCGCGACCTGTCCGTTTTGAAGAGATCATTCCGCGAAATGGTCGTGTTTTCGGTCTGTGGCCGTTTTTGAGGTTTGCGACTAACGTATATACCGGTATACTGTAGATTTCAGATGGGGACCAAACAAAAGATTCGTAATGAGCAAGTTTCCAATAGGTTTTATACTCCATTAATGTAATAGGAAGAGGATAATATTATAAGAAGTATGAGGTTTCAAAGTTCCAAATGGCACTGATGATTAGGGTGATTACCCAGAGAATATTTATTGATTCATTGTAACGCCCAGTACGACATGTTTCCCATATTTCGCAATGATAAAATAAGAGTAAATGTGTATTGTTGCCTTCTTAGTAAAGCTAATCAGTTTTTTTTTCTGTCGAAAGTCACTCTTTAGCATGTTATTTAAAGACGTGCATTCCTCATTCAATAGCCAAGTCCCCTATAGTTTCGTAACTATGGGTTATAATTATTCTTGAGCGCTGGTACTAATATTGGCATGGATATAATTGATTGGTATCGGTAATTTACTATGGATACAGTACACTACTGGCACTTGATATTTTCTCTGCTCGGAAATAGAATGTCAGCCTAAGTATAATCGCAATTAGTAAAGGAAAAGAATGGGCTGGGTATGTTCCGAAGCTCTTTTGGGCAGGATCGATCTCTGTAGTGTAGCATAGCTGGTTACTTGGCGAATGTGCAAATGCCATCTGTGGAGCGTGTAAGGAACCCTGTGAAAATTTCCTGTGTGATAACGACACCGCGCCAGAACCATTCCGGAGACCGAAAGAGGAAGTCTGTCGCTTTTCTCACAACCCATTCCATGAACCAACTAAATTATTAGCGGCTCTATTAGTCCTTTGCAAACCGAGGGAGGGTACGAGTTCCTCGCATTAGCGCTAATTCCCGCAGGCAGGTTGACTCAAGTCCAAGTGGCTCATCCTTCCCATTTGGTGAACCCAAAGTATTCTACTAAACCCATCCCACCCCAGCACCCATGAAAAAATATCGGCTTGGGAAAAAATGGACCGCCATGAATCTGGGTAAATTAGCAAACTCAGTGGTGCTTCCGTCATTGCTGGCCATTGCCACTCTCCCAAAGTCAATATTGGATGTGGGAATTGCGAGGTGGTTATCCAGCCGACACTTGCATAAGGAACGACCCATGCACCTTGACCACCCAACACGTGTTGGTCACCCATGGTCCCATCAGCCAGCCATTGATACTGTAGATGCAACTCTCATCTGCGGAGGCAGGTGGGGAACTGCATGTTGCAAGTCGTGCTTAGGCTACCCGCGGACCTGGAGTTTATAGAAGCGACTCCCGGGGATTCTCGTACTCCCAAATTGGGTTATCCAACGCCACCAAGTACACTACATGGGACTATCCTTGCAGTTGTGTAACAGACCTAAGGGGATTCTGGACCCCTCCTTCCCTGCTGCTTCTGCTGCCTTTTCCACACTTGCCTTTATCCTTTATAAACCACTTCCGCACTAGCCTTTATTAATACACGCGCATTCCCACGTCACACCTTCTATAAGAGCACTTTGCTTACCCCGGTTTTACACCTACCTGCGCGAATACGTACAGTCTAGCTCAGGTATGATTTGAAGGAAAATAATTATGTATGGGCATTATGAATAATGTGACTCTTCATTTT
Source organism: Catajapyx aquilonaris (assembly GCA_000934665.2). Lineage (NCBI taxonomy): Eukaryota > Metazoa > Arthropoda > Diplura > Dicellurata > Japygidae > Catajapyx > Catajapyx aquilonaris. Next base: position 27,075 of record KZ538782.1, on the reverse strand, counting down.
GTGATAATAATAATAATAATAATAATAATAATAATAATAATAATAATAATAATAATAAATTACTTGTGAAATAATGTAATATAGGGGGAAAACTGAGAGAAAATATGCTTTGTTGGAGTGACTTTTGGCCAGTTTGCAAGATGGGTGCTTCTGGCTTGTTTGAAGGAGAAAAAAAAAAACATTGTACAAAATGTACACTACCCTGCACTGGCCATGCACAGCCAGCGCAACGAGACGGGCACGGGAGGAAATAAAGGGCAAGCGGCTGCGTCCAAAATACGTAGACAGCTCAAGAAGGCTCACGATATCGCGGTGAATTCAAACGCTTGGTACGAAGATGGATCATACAGTAGATATGTATCGATGGGATGGATTATAAGACTATTCGATTCCTCTCAAAGCACTGAAGTTATGAACCAGTATGTTATTACAGCACGGACCACACGAATGGCTATTAATGTTAAATATTCTTATTTATTTATTTATTTATTTATTTATTTATTTATTTATTTAAGCTACCCCGTGATAAGGCGGAGCCTTTTCAGCGGGTGGCACACCACCATCAGTTTTCTAGTAACTGTGTAGCCTACTATTTTTTCTTTGCTCACCGGTGCAAGGAGACAGGGACATGGGTAAGGAGAGGGATTTTTGAGGAGGGAACATTGGGTGCAAGTGTAAGGTCTGCAAAGGGGTCATGTGCTGTCCCCCAGGAGGTTAGGTTGCCAGACACCTCCTTGGTGCAGGTCAGAGACCCTCCTGACGCAGGTGAAAGGAAAGTTCCCCAGGCGGGGATCGAATCTGGGGCCTTTCACTCAGCAAGCCGAGACGTTACCATCTCGGCCACCACACCTCCCCATTATTATTAAATATTATTGTCTCCTATTAATGTGCGGCTGCATAAGGGACTTTTTGGAGTGCATGTAACAGCATCACTCTTCCCTTGTCATTTAACTTTTTAATTTAGGAGTTATCTAATAAAGAAGAAGTAGGGTCTGCTAGGAATGACAGCGAATGTCATCCATTACCAATAATTAGTCAAAGTCATATGGGAGTCTCACGAATGTGAGTTGTTTCCTACACCAGCCTATACCCAATCTTTTGCACTATCTTGTATGACTCACTTCATTTTACTACAGTGTATTTTTTAAAATATGCCACCATCATGATCTTGTCATTTAATGCCAGCATGGTGAATTCTTGATTCCCATTGTTCTTGCGGCCCAGTGCATATAGATCAAAGATAGTGTTTGTTTTGGGTAGTGCAGACCTCACGGACCTTTACTATTCCGTCAATGGTACTGTACGGATCTTACAGTTAGATGAAATGCCCAGCCCCATGGACAGAGAAGAGTGGCTGCTTAGAGGGGAGGTCCTGGGAACAAGAAGACCGTCACTCAAAAATTAGTAAGGGTGAAAGTCGCATGCATGCCCTGCACTAATTCCCTCTGAGTCACGGGGGATTAGTGCAGGGCATGCATGCGACTTTCACCCTTACTAGTTTTTGAGTGCCGGTCTTCTTGCTCTGCACGGCAGAGGTTCATGGTGCAAATGCAATGTTTTCATACTGCCGCTGCCGTTTCGTGAGTTTCCCCTGGTGGTTATTCTAACTGACGAAGATTCTACACGATGCGATGCTTGCTGGGATAGAACCCATTCAACTCGCAGAGCTACTTCCCCAACATAGGACAAGTTCTGGCAGGCAAAGAAGTATTGCCACTAGAAATAATTCAAAACAAATCTTATACAAGTGCCAAACCACAGAATTGACCTAAAACTGGAATATTGTCCCGACATTCCCTAGTGTCTCTTTAGAGATGGGTGTAGAGTACATGGGTGTCATGGTCATTGCCTTTGTTGGTAGTCACTAACTGCTAATCTTATAAATTGATAATTCCCAATAATATTTCTCTCTAAAACTGTTACAATATATTTCAGAAGCCTGACATCCTATCAATTTTCCCAAAAAAATGGAAGCAAATAGTTTCTCAGCGCTGATAAGCACCAAGTGACAGCTGTGTGGGCCAATGCACCCTTCGAAATTCGCTGCATATTGATGGCCACAGGATGTCCTCTTCCTTGAGGTTACGGTTGGATCTTGATGCGGCTTTAACGCCAGCTCACTATTACAGACGCATAAGGCACGAGAACCAATAAAGAGTATCCCAGCAATGGCAAGGGCACAGCTGCACGTCGAATAATTCACACTGGCAGCGACCCCGGAGTCGGGACTTGTATTTCACCCCCTTACCATTCCCAATTTTTTAGGGTTCTTTCAAGTAGACTAAAAGTTATGCTACTGTACAACTGTATTATTTTGTTTTGGGTGGATTGTTTTCAGTTACGATGCCAGGGAAACTCCGAGTTTACATCGGAAGCAAAACAGCAGTCTGGGCAATCGAGCCAGATTCCAGGTCATCTCTCACCCATCGGCTTTGCTACTGGAGGATGTTCTTTCCGAAGACCAGGGTCTCTACCGATGCCGCGTGGACTTCCGCAATTCGCCCACTCGCAACGCCAAGCTGTACCTCGTCGTGGTTGGTAAGTTACTCACATTGTGACAAGCCACTTTGGTGTCGGAAACGAGGCCAGTTATCAGCTGGGATTTTTTTTTTTTTGCCGGCAAATTCTTCAGGAATATCGTTTTGAACTAGATTTCTTATAGGCGCCTTCACGGCCCAGGGGAATGATGAAAGCCGATGAAATATGGGGTTGTCAAAAGAATGTGTAGGCGTACTGCAGTTCATATACCGCGTATAACACCCCTCTCTGAATATTGATTATGAATTGACGCACGGGAGTGGCATGTTACTATATATTTTGGGAGCCCTTTGGATCCCCACGATGATGTCAAATGTGGTCAAGTTGTGTTTGCAAGTGCGCTTGATAGTTCTGAAATGACCCAGGCGGAATTTTGCGCGACAATCCATTGAAAAAATATTTGTTGTGTGTCCGCTTGTTTCCTGGCTTGACATTTCATGGAGTTGACTGGGAGGGGGTACATTGGTGGGGAAGAGTTGGTGGTGGGAATAGAGTCCGGCGAATTCAACTATACTATATTAGGCGGACAAGCTGCTTTCGTGCCTGTGATGACTCAGCAGCATAGTTTGGGAATGAAAACAGCAAAGGTTGACCCATCTAGTTAGGAGTCCTAACCTCAGTGATATACCCCGCTAGCTGCAATATAATACATGGCGAGGGATGTGGTTGGCTGCTGCGTTTACACTGGAAGCTGGGAAGATGACTCGCAAATCGAAAAGCGCCCGAGTGCTGATACAATTTTGCAGAGTGGGTGCCCAGCAGTTGAGAAAGTTTAAAGAACATCAATTAAGCAAGTTGTTCCAACTCTTAGCAGCAGTGCTGTTCAGGTGACAATTTCAATAATTAAACTTTCTGACAGCTTGGTTAACCTTAACGAGATCAACTGAATTAAGAGATTACCACGCACGAGATTATACCGAGATCGTCTCTGTGCTGCATCCGAAACAACTGTCAAGTGCAATAATTATACCAGATCTCTTAACAATGTTCCGAGGGTACACTGCGCTGGGAATTTTCATCCTTGACTAACTTGTTCCTGGCTTTTCCCCCTCTACTTTGCGCCCCTCCTAAACCTTTTGTAATTTTGGAGGGAATTTCCGTACGTCGAGGCTGGTGAATAATGACTGGGAAACACATTAACCATGAATGTCAAGGCCAGAAATTCGCGAGGGTTGTGGATTTTTGCATCCCTATCACCATCACTCACGACTTAAATAATCCTTTAAACCCGCGGTTATATATAAATATATATATTTTTCCCTTCTACCACGGTACGTTTTCCTAGACTGTGAAAGGCCAACCACCGAAGAAAGACCCTCCATTGATAAGTGGAAAAAAGAATCAGACCAACATTCATTGCAGGCCTGTGGTAATTTAGGTCTAAGTCATTAGATGCATTTCAGGAGGACGAGTTCCCCACTTGCCGAATGGAGGCGTGTTTCTGGGAGCGACATGGCTCCACAGCTCTCGTCAAATTACACAGAGCTCATTTTCGCAATGGAAATTCTCATTATACGCCGCGCACCACTTGCCGTTATAGTCATATCATAAGCCATATGCTGCTGCGTTGAGAGGAGCATGAACGAGGCCACGCAGCCGGTTAGGGCCGTGTCAACAGTCGGCCACAGCCTGAGCAAAAGACGTTTCACAGATCACCAGCTATCCTCCATAACTACCTTCTTGCTCTACTTTACCCATCTCTGCCGCCCACATTATACTCTGCTCAACCTCTGTAGGCCATTATTTTTTTCAGCTATGGCTTTTCTAATATGCATGATATTTAGGCTGATGCTGGCTTATTGCACGCAGTTATTATGTTAACACTATCTATCGTTTGAAGCTATGTAATTGTCAGAGTGAGTGATACCTCTGTCTATTGCATTGCCAGTATCAGGGATCAGGTTTCGAATAGGGTAGTGTACCCACGCTATACCACAGGCAACTTGATTCCTGCAACGTGTTTCATTTTTCAAAATTGCCTACTATAGTGATGGACATTTTTATAGTTCATCGGTCTGCTGTACCTCAATGAACCTATATATTTCCGAATATTATAATTAACTACAGTAAAACAAGACATTCAGGCAAAACCAGAAGACCGATATATTTTATACCGTTGTACAATCTTTCGCGGTAGTCTACGAGTACAGTGGTCTGACTCGTATAGTGGTCTGACTCTGATAATGTATATTTATTAGCGTCGATTATGAAACGAAAATGGTATGCAATCACCTCTCTAACGGAGGCTAAATGGCCAAAATCTATTCAAGCTATAGTACATGGCAGCATATAGAGATGAGAAAAGAACACTAACAAATAAGTTCTGGAGATGTGGACCTGTTCCACCATCTGGCACATGAAGACACCTATCGAGGCGGAAATGTCTCATCGCCTATTATTGCATGTTTCAGCAATTTGTAGACTAATGTTGTACAGTAAGGGTGCACACTTGGGGCCAAATACAGCATAATATATTGCAGAGGCATCACGTTCTTTCGTACATATCCTGTGAGTGCCACTACTAGCATCACATTTCACACCTGTGCTGGGTAGCAGACAGTATGTGCCGCAGGCAACTCACAGGTTAAGATAAAAAACGGGCTACAGTATGTCAGTTATATAATAATAATGTCCTCTAGTACACAAGTAATAACTTTATTGTGCTAGTTGTTATAATTGAACTAAAGTTTTGACTAATGAGTTTTATATCAACTGTTTTAGTAGTTGGACATCTACCTTCACTCCTGAGCTTTCCGATTATTTTGTGACAGTAATTTTGGATGACCATGGGTTATGCACAGCAGGGTAAAACGCCGCCCAAGTGTACAGTATCCTACACCTCCAATAATGGGGCGGGGTGACACATGATGATGCTTTAACTTAGTCGAGCATGCACATTCCAGCAATCCCTCGTGCAAATCTCACTATAAGATAGTTAAAAAAATGTACTAGGGTAAGGTGGGGTAAGTGCACATTCGGGGTAAGTTTCATCTCTATAGTTGCTAAATGTTGTTGCGTGAAAGGTATTGCCACGCCATTTGTCTTCCTACAAGTGCACATCAAGCACTTGTAATCCAGCACAATAGGGCAGGTTTACCTACCTCCTTTGTACCAAAACGTCTTTGTTTCCTGGTGCGGTACTTGCTAGCTGCATCTCAGTCAATTTCAGCTAAGTTTCTATCAGCAAGTATCCTTACTACAAAGTTTTGGTGGCATTCCAGAATAGTACATGGATGTGCAGTATGAATAATGTAGCCTACTGTGAGTAATAAATTATTGAATATGGCCTGGAGGTGTGCAGTTTCCCACGAAAAATATCTCTGAAATAATAATATACGGTAATCATGTCCGTCCCTATATGATGTCAGTCGAATTAAAATGTTGGCTAGTACGTACAAGTACTACACAATTCATTTAATTCACAAAGGCAGGGTAAACAGTAGACACCATTTTGAATTTCTCCCACGTTCTCATCATTAAATTGATCGAACGTGTGTTATTCAGTTGCGTATGTCATTATTAAGTTATACGCAAGAGCACATGAGTGTACGGTATAGTGAAGAGTGATCTGGGTGGATATTGAAAAATCCAACAGCATGGGATGCTTGTAGTCAAAATATCAGGCGACAATACTACCGCAGCGGCTGGGTTAAAATAAAAATCCAGCCGCCAAGTCCCGCCTTGTGACACGGCTTATTTATTAGTCACGTCAGGTTAGAGTCATAAATAAATGAGCTTCCGGGGTCCAGGTTGGGATCAGTAGGCCTACGTTAATCTCTGGGGTGCAGAGTGGGATTACCGGAGAGAAGTCAGTCGGCACTCGTGATCCCTGCGGACCATGACTCCATTACCAATCCTTCTCAAGTACACGTGGCAAAGATCCGACTTGATCCCATTACATGTAACTGTACCATGGGAGTTGCGCCTTTGTACAGTGTCCGTCTAATTACTGTACCTTAATTAACGCTCTTTCCGGCAGTTTGACGACTAAGCTTCTCGTTAGAGTGGATTTAGAAAAGTACTTTGACAAGCTCCAATTTGAGGCCCCTGGGCCTATTGTATAGAAAATGGGCCACGGATAATGGCGGCCATTGTTGCCCATGTCATTGTCTTTATTGCTTTGGGCTTCTGATGTGCTGGATTTTGCCAAAAGTGGAGAAGTCCGGAAGCCCAACTGTAAAATTCACTGTTGCGGGATTATCCAGGCATTATTTAATTTCACGTGCGAGAGAAGAGAAAGGCCGGCTTCACACTGTCTTTACTTTTTTCTGGTCAAGTATTGAACCGTGTCACTGCCGAAGGCAAGACTTCTTTTATATAATTAGGTGTAATCGACCATGAAATGCAATTATAAAAGTAGACTTTGTACTAACACAATGGAGTGGAAAAGTCCAACTGGGACTGTAGGTGGGGGAAGAGTGGAAAAAGGATAGTTATAACAATACTCCACTGAAGTTTAATAAAAATATGTGTTAGAATTTTTAATTCGATGTTTTTATTTAATGTTTATTCAATATTTTTTCAAACGGCGGATAATAAAAGAATCGGATACAAGGGGCCGACAGTATACAGTGTCAGTGCAGTACAGGAGCAGAGAATTTAGGATCAACGCTCGCACCGACTCCCGAGCTCCAACTGTTTGCAATACAAAATGCCACATATTCACGCATATTCAGTAGTGTATAATAAATTGTCTAAGTCTATACAGAGTAGTTAAATGCACCAGTCTCCAATTCCAGGGAGGAAGGTTACGTACTATTTACTCGAGTAACCAGCTGGAAGAGAAACAATCAGAGCAAGTAAAATCGGTCTTGATTGTTGAAACTTCTAACTGGGTGCTTAACTATCCTGCACACTATCCGTACCATTAGAAGTGAGCCCAATGAATATTGTTCGTGTAAATAAATTATGAACATTTTGCAAACCTATGCAGTAGAATGCACCATTGGACACTAGATATGCAATCAGGAGATAAGCGCTCTAGCAGCATGCAAGAGCTGGTAAAATGAAAAAAAAATATCTTTCGACACATGGGAATTTTTTTTACTCGGTCCCATTACTTAAGCAATTATTCTGAAGGTTTTCCTTGGTTCCAACTACCCATTTGAGATTCACACGATTTTGTGCATAATTTTCATGCCTCGTGCCGAGATCCAATATTTTTTCGGATACGGTCAAGTTTATGGAGGGAAGGATGAAATTTCGGGTACCATATTCGAGGTGGCATTAAAGTGTTGTCTAAATTCTACCCTGATAGCGAGTTTCCAGGAGGATTACGATGGTAAGGGAAAGCCTAGCTGACAGGTAATTTATGAACGGTGCATGGGGAACGTTCATGAATATGGGGTGGGGAAGGTGGAGGAGTGGCAAGAGTAGGACGGGTAAGCTTGCGGAAAAAAGAGAGACACTTTGCTTCGAAAAGAGGGAGGGCCAAAGAGGGGGCAAATGACAATTATTATAATTAATCCGCAGGAGTGGGTTTATGCCGCCACCTCCTTTACATACTGATATGATGCCACCCGTGGGATGCGTTTAGGCTTAGCGCAAAACTGGCACATAAACATTATTACACTCACCAACAAAAAGAATCGCAATATCAAGCCACGAGACAAATGGCCTGTCCTGGATGCCAATACGGGCAAACAGCATGCAAAACCTGTTGATCAGGTGAATCAAAATTGACAGATTGTCCTACCAGAAACTCCGTCAGCAATGAGGAATCTCATATCCCTATATTTTTGCGGTCTTCTTCTGTAGGTGAGAGGGAAGTAAGAGCGGCGAAAAAGAAGGAAAAAAGGGGCAGGCTGCAGAAAAAGACGTTACGCGTGAGTGAACTTTACGACTAGCCTGGAAACTTTCCGGCAGGAAAAGCGAAATGACAGGAATTGTTAATTGTTTTGGTTCGCCCATAATGAGAGCCAAACCCAAGTGGTGGTCGGGGTTTGGGCGACATCTGCAGCAGACAGCCGGGAAAAGTTTCCCAGCCAACAACTCTTGTCGCCTGACGCTACAGTATATTACATCACTTTCTCCATCATCGTCGTCGTCGTCAGAGAGGGAGAGAGAGAGAGAGAGAGAGAGAGAGAGACGTGTTGTGCACTCATTAGTTGCTCCTCTAAACTGCTGTATTCAGACACAAAAAGTACTTGGCTATTAGGCGAGATTCACGATGGCACTTTTCCCCGCAGTATTTACCTCTGCATTGAATAGGAAGTGCTTTGGTGGGACTGCATGGAAATTCGGATGGGAATTACTTTTTTGTCATGTGATTTCAAGTGAGGTGATAATGTTTAGCCATGCGCTCATAAATGTGCTTACTAGGGTTCCCTCACAGAATATTCTATGCATGGAGTGTCGGGTAGGGTACGTTGTATAAACAGCCGTCCGTGTACAGTGTATTTTTCACCGCTGGTTGAAATTTCAATACGGCATTTCCATGCAAGCGTACACTTACTACACAATTGACACTTTCACGCATTACGAGGGCCTCTTTAAAACAGTTGTTTCGGATGAAAACGTCGCGCGTTAAACTAAGCTTCAAATAATACCGGCGTAATTGACTGGCCCATACGGGTTTTAATTACGATCATTAATTTGACAATGGCCCTGATTTTTTTTTTTGTCCTCCTACCCTTCTTGGAACACCACTTTTGTGCATGTTTGGTTGAACCCAACCCCACATGACAAACAAATGATGTTGAGAGTATGAATAAATTTCATGGACCCTCAATCGTACACGGCGATTAGCGGACCCTAATTATGAAAATTATCTGTTAATTTCTTACTAGGGGGTGACGAATGAGCGCTCGGGAACGGAAATTGATACCTATTGTGCAACATGGAGTGGCTGCCTCCCACCATTTTTCAGCATCAATTCATTGAAATTCGATAGGCCCCGTGGAATAACGTACGACCTATAAACGAGTGTCATTTGGTTGGGGAAATGATGGCACGCCAGCACACAACAGGCTTCGAGTTCACCTCCCGGAGATTGATGCAGTCTTCAATGGCTGCTGCATTTGTCATCGCCATTCAATAATTAATAGCGAGATTAACCAACCTGCGTGGGGCCAGGGGGGGGGGGAGGTTGTAGGTGAAGCTGCACAAGCTTATTTGCATGGCCGTTTGCCGCACTCGTGTCGACGTGTTTGCTTTTAGGAGCACGTATCCCATCCACCATTTCCACCCCCTCTATCAACTCTCCCCTCCCCACATCCACCCTCACTATGCCACCCTAGCCTGCTCCCAATTCACTTCACCCAACCAATGATGAAATCGAACCGCTTCTTCCATTTACCTAACATTTTCTGTGGCTCGTTCACAGCCTAATCCTGGTTTTCTACTGCCCACTGAATGTTCTCATGTAAACATATCCAACGAGTTGTCATTCCATTTCTGCATGAAAAGTTTTATAAAGGTATAAACTATAGTACTATACAATACATTATCAGGTGAGTGATTAATATGAGTTTGGAAGTCCTAGCCGACACTACCTGCATTGATGGTACCGGATGGTACAATACATTTGCATAGATAAATACGGGATAATAAGTTGAATAGTCCTGCAGCCAATAATATTCCCTTTCTATTTACGTTTTGACTCCATTGAGTTTTATTGCTTGCTGTTTCTCATATTATTGAAAACATTCGCAGTAACATTTTAAAATGCAATCAACCTGAGTCAGTTGGTTGCAATGCAAATTTGAATAAAATATTTCTCTCGAATTTGATATTGCAAAATTTGCATGATGTAACAAGACGTTGGACATTGGGGTAGCCATGGAAATCGCAAGTTGATTTAGGAGTTCGGATTTAGGACTGTATATGTATTAACTGGGCCTTTCGTTTCCCTTAGCTGCCTCGATCTATAGGCAGAGAAGTCAGCATAATACAAGTATACTGTAGACTAGAGGGAAGCAAATTAGATGCCAGGGATTGAGTCAACAGCCACGATTAACCACAAGACCACTGTGTGCCAACTGATTATCCCACTAGTGATTCGTACATAGTAGTGCAGAAAATATTATTTATTTATTGAATGGAATGGTCAGCCCAGTCCTGCCTTGATAGTCAAGCAGTAATCATATAACTCTCTCTCTCCTCTTCCCCATCAATTTTCACGAATCAGCTGCGGAAATGGAACACGTACAGCAATTTCAATCAATGTAATAGGGATAGATGGGACAGCCGGCATTGCATGGGAAGAAAGCAAGACCTGAAGTGATTGAAGGCAACTCAAATTATTTTCTCTTCTTCCTGTTCACCTCTGTCCCGGGCATTAAAAATGCGGCGCACGTATAAAGATAAGGAAAATTCAAGGAGTTGCAAGGAGGGCGCACTTTCTTGGGCTATACAGCTTTCTTGTGAATGTCTATGACAAAATATATTATCCTAGTTGATTGGAGCGACTTCGGTCATTTTGCCTTAGAAATAATCAGGAAGTAAGCCACTTTTTCAGCGCCCTGTATAACCACCTCTTTGAAATACACAGGTATGACAGTACCACACCTCCACGGTGGTGTAGTGGTTAACGCCATAGCCTTCCATCTCTAAGGTCCCGAGTTCGATCCCCGGGTCGGACGGAGGACACTTACGTGGAAGAGTTTCGGTGGGTTCTCGCCGTGTTTGGGTGGGTTTTCCCGTTTTCTTCCGCTACCAGGTACCAAAAACCCATCACACGAATGCCAGATAGCCTTAGTTGTTTTGGCACAACCAGCAAACCAACCAACTTATGTTTGAGTAATAAATAACATGGCATGTTTGCTGTAATGAAGCGGGTAATCAATCATAGTGAGCGCTTATTTTTCTCACTTGTCAGTAACATCAGCTGGGGGGTGAGTTGAAGGGTCCTTTAAAACCAATACTGCATGAGTGAGGAAGTGATATCCTGTGCAGCTTTACCAGTACACTGTATAACTGGGTGAATAGTGAAAAAACCTGCACTTCGTGTCCCAGCTAATTTCTGGACTTAATATAACATCTGAAAACCAGATAACATACAAAGAAATAGGAGTGCCATTTGAGGTATTCGTGGGGCATAACAAATATGTAATGAGAAAATTAGTTCATGTTTTTCTTTAGGCCACAGAGCGTGACAAGTCACGTCCATGGCGTGTCCCAACCTTCACTTTCGTAGTTTTGTCAATTTTTATGCAAGGCCTGAGATGTTTTGTCACTTTTTATATTTGAGTAATGGAGAAAGGAATACTGAAGGTAAAGGCTAGTGCATTCTTTGTCCTGAAGTTCCAAATTGCATCGATTTTATTGCATGAGTCATTTTGTCCCAAGTTTCTAGTCACGTCCTTGGACAAAAACAAAAACTGTTATAAAATCATCCAGGAAGCAGCAATGTGCAGAATTTTTGTCTTTTTGCTTTCTGATGCAGCCATATTGAGAAGCTGAATCAAAAACCTGTTGGTTTGGTTGCTTGAAGGCGTGTAATTCTGCTCTAAACGTCACATTTAGTGAAGCGTGGAGATCAATGCGTGACGTCTGTGGCATCTGGTAAATGCAAGGGGGTAATCACTTCGGTACTCCGGTGTACACCTGGGAGTGGTACTCCCTGGTACTCCTCAGGCACCTCACTCTTTATTACTCCGTGGTACGCCTTGAATTTGGTACTCCAGTATACACTTTTCAGTCGAGTGATTACCCCCGTGGGTAAATGCAGGTAAAAGCAGTTCAAATTTCAATTTTTGATCACGTAAGTGCGCTATTAGGTACAAAGTGCTTACTCATTTGAACTAAAAGTTTGTAACCTAAACCACGTCTTACGTGGAATAAACAGAGAGTTCGTCACGTCCGTGGACACTACCTGTCCACAGGCGCCCCTTAGGCGGGGTCAAATGTTCAAGGAAATGATTTTAATAACCCATTTGAATGTTTTGGACCATCTATACCGTGTTTCTAATGCACTCACCGCTGTACACTACTTATTGTCAGATGTAAGCATACGGATAGGTCTCGAGTATAGTCTGAATTTACACATTTCTTGTTTCATTGCATTTGAAGCGATTTGAAGGATTACTTACATTTATATTGGGAACTGTGCTAGCCACTTGATTCGGTTCTACACCTTGTGCCACACTTAGTTCGTCAAGGTCAAGTAGACTCTGTATTCTTAACTGTGGGTATACAGCTGTAGATACAGCATTTTTATAATTTATTTAAAAAACTGGAATATAAGTCTACGATCTCGGTCGTTATTTTCGTGGGAACACCGGAAGTAATTATTTTCATTTAAAAATGATTATCTTAAAGGACATTTTCATTTAAAAAAAAAAAATTGAAATGAAATTGCACATTTTTTCACTATTGACCCAACTATGAATAGAGCTTGAGAGTTTAGCTTTCCTTATCAACTCCATTATTTTGTTTCAAGCAAAACATACGGACAGCCTTCGTCACCTGTCTCCTTATGGAATTCAATGCCTTCTGCCTAGCACCAGACAGGGTATTATCAGTCCCATCCTAAACGCTTAGATCTTGCATTGATGACTTATGTTAACTGGTGGACTGATGTCTGGATGTGGTGGCTTATGACTGGGTGATGGATGTATATTTTGTTGTAAATGTTGGAGGGAATGGGCTGTTGGGCCTTAACGGGCATGGTAGGTCCAATAAATTCGGAATAATAACAATAATAATAATAATAATAATCCGGGGTAGGGCTTGACCTCATCTGAGGTATGCAGCACGGACCTTTATTTATTATGTCAAGTACATTTGGAGCCTTTATACTTAACGCCCGGGCCCACCGGCAAGATGACAGGAGGGGATGTGCAAGGTGCAGTGCAATGTCTTAAACGTGGCCATTTTAGTGAACTCCCCCAGGTGGTTTAGTCTGTGGAAATACCACCCGAGACGAAGCCAGAGGTGACCCTTATAACCGTACTTACGCCCACGAACCCTTAACTCTGCACGAGATGAAGGGGGTGTCCCCGGGTTGGATCGAACCCGGGACCTTAACATCCGTGGGCGCATACGTTACCGCAGCACCACTCCGCCTCCCCTTCTGGGTCAAACATGGAACCTGCAACACACCATGAAGGAATGAAGCATTTTAAATATACAGGGTGTATATGAATCCAGGGAACAAACTTGTAGGGGTAATAGAGGGGACCAAGACAAGTATTTTTGACATAGGAACATGTGTCCGGAAACGCCATCTAGAGGGGGTTCATATAAAAGGAACGGTTGCGCTCAGACGCGTCAGGCGAGCGGATTGTTTTGTTGACAGATGGCTCCCTGTTGTTGCCAGGTTATGGCGTATCGAGTCGTTGTTTTCTTACAACGACACGATACGTCATAACCTGGCAACAACAGAACCGTTGTTTACTCTCCGCTCGTCTCCTAGGAGGCGGACTTTAGTTGCTAGATGGCTCTGCTGTTGCCAGGTTATGGCACATCGCATTGGTGTTTACTATCCGAGCGCCATCTATCAACAAAACAATCCGCTCCCCTAGCGCCTCCCGCGTGACGCGTCTGAGCGCACCCGTTCCTTGTCTATGAACCCCCTCTAGATGGCGTTTCCGGACACGGTTTCCTATGTCAAAAATACTTGTCTTGGTCCCCTCTATTACCCCTACAAGTTTGTCCCCTGAATTCATTTACACCCTGTATTATACATTTTTCCAATGCACAAGTAACTGTGAATACACCATGGGTTCGTATAATTTTTCGATTTAGTATGTAAAAAATTATATTCACTGTTGGTAGATGGCGTGAATCGCATGTTGCGTCTTGATACCAATAATCGAAATGTGAACTTTATGTGAAAAGTAATATCACCATTAATGCATACCAATAAATGCTCTTTACAACGGGTATGTCACTCACTGCCACACTTGAAGGTCAGGCAATAGTGAATATTCGCGAGAATTTCATCGATATACGGATATGAATTCCGTTCTGAAAAACGTTGTTTATCGTGCCACTAGGTACTTTCTGGCAAAGACGAACTGTAAGGTTCAAGAAGAAGCAAAGAAAAAAGTAGAACGTTTTCTCTCCACGAAGATAGTCCCAAGTTTATTCTCGTATTTTCTTAGGCTGGTTGACGTCTTTGCAACAGTAAAGAAGCAAATCGCTCGAGGGCAAGGAACGGAATGAAGGCGCTAATAGCCATCTGAGCGTAAGGAAACGGGCGTGCGAAGGGGTTGGTCGCCGAAGAATGCTGGGAAAGGTTGCAACGTGTTGAGGCTGCAAAATGAACATCCTTGTCCGCCTCCCTCTCTCCCTCCCTCCCTCCCATCCTACTCTCCACCACCCGCACAGCATCCTCATCCGCGCCATTTTCAAGAAGCGACTCAGGGCGGCGCGCTCGTAATTAAACGTCTAGCTGCGACAACTGCAGCGGTGCCCATGCTTACGGGGGAATAAACTGGACCCTAATTGGATTTTAGCACATTTTCCCATCCTACTCTTTCCCCACCCAAACCCACTAGCGTTTCTCTCTGACACTGTAAAAATAGCGTATGGTACCTTTTTTCAAAAACTCTCCATTCCACTTGCAATTCCCTCCCCCACTCACACCACGCCATTTCTTTCATGCTGGATTCCATCATTTTCACTCCGAGGTTCAAAACTTTACACATCATCACTTGCACAGGCCTTTGATGTTCATTTAAAATTATACGTGCCAAGGTTAATGATGACCTCCGAATCATCCCCCAGGATGACCACGACAGTTACATTCGGTTACATTAACTTTGGGTTATTTCTTCTCTGGCATGCACCTGATAGAAAGTAATATGCTTACCTAATAATGTGGTTGCGAGAGTGTCTAAAGTGAAGGAATGCCATGATGCAACATACGAGCTTTGTATAAGACGTATGAGACGGAGTGAATATTGACAAATTTTGTAGAGCAGTTAGACTGCAATGAGCTCCTTTGCCTTGTCTCCATAATACGTATTATAACTCACCCTTATTTCTGGCCTGAATGTCTCAGGATCAATCATTCAGATTGAAATATTGTATCAATTTTCGGCATTTTATAGTCACATTGAAGTTGGTTTTTGCTACGTGGACCTTGCCACACATACACACACGCACTACTTCGCATAGAAATCGCTTCACTATTGATGGTGACCACGGTTGACGCTTTCCTGAGAGGAATCATGCTGTGCAGTTTCTTGAATGGTATTGACCTATCATGAGATACACTAGAAAATCATATTGAAATGCTTTTGGGCTCTTTTGATTTATCATTCAATTTTTATGTAACTACTTATGTGATCAATATAAACAAAAGCAGCAGGCCATACATATAACTACTGGGTTTCAATTGGACATACAGCATTCATAATGAATACAAACATTCTTTACTGCTCTTGCCTTAAGACATACTGTATTCAAACTGTCAAACTCCTGAATGTTACTCTGATGATTATGGTGAAAATGGCAAGAGTGAGGCTCTATAGGTTGCCTATAAACTTAGTTCTTTTATCTTTTCCCGCCTTAATTTCCCATGTCAAGCTTTTGTGTGCAGGTAATGGCCACTATCTGGTGAGGTAGTTCCGCCCGGACCTGTAAAAGGACTCAAAAAAATATTTTATATTCCACCGAGGAAGTGATAAGGCCTAACGATTAATTCTGCTACCTACACGAAGAACATTATTACAGTATTTAAAGCGGCTAAAATGACGCAGAACATTTGTCAAGTTCTCTGACCCCTACCCGACTCAGGATTTAAGAGTTTAAAAAACTGTGTACGCAAACGAAAATCACGACGCTCCTGGTGTATCAAGAATGTGGCCATATTTTCAGTTTTGCATAGGGTATTACTTCATATACACACAGTATAGTTTCAATGAGAACTGTTAAAGTGGTCCTGCATTGTTCCATTTTTTGAGCTCATCGTGATAGAGACTTGCAATAATATTGTCCACACTGATATTATTCACGTCAATTAGTCTCCCCAGCAATGTTACCGACATAATTTTGTACTGCACCATATCTTGGCAGATATGGAATACATCCAACAATAACCTAGGTAAAAATGGTATTCAATCTGGAACTGTAGCTATATGAATTTGTCATAGCGAGAATAGTAGTGTAACTAAAATGCGCAAACTTTCGATGTACTCACTTCCTCTCAAGATATTATGCTAAGTTACTTTCTAGTTACAGCGCGATAAAATGCATTTCAGCGTAATTTTATGTACAATAACCGTGATAGCTATAATTATGTACTATCACGTTCAAAAAGATTGTCATAACTGTTATGTTTTTAAGTGTTTATGACTGTGTTGGCTATCCTGGCCGCTGCCAGAGAATTCTGCAGAATGGACGGTTTAAAACGACAAGACTGCAGAATGCTCTATGTCATACCGTCCATTCTGCAGAATGGATGGTTGGACAAGGAGCATTGTGCAGAATGGACTGTTTGACATGGAGCATTCTGCATTTAGCGGAATTGATGGTTTGGCATACAGCATTCCGCAGTATGGACGTTTTTAACCACTGCTTACCATACCTGATGATAGACGATGTTTTAGTGCATTTGAGACACCTAAAAATCAAGGTGCGTAAAAATTACAATTTATTTGGTAATATCACTGATGATCATTAATTCACATTGCATTATTTCTGCTTGCCTGACCAACTTGTAAGCCAGGACGGCTTAAATATACAATAATACTATGGTGCATCTTGCAGTATCTGAGGGGACTAAACCGGAGTCTCTGGCAAACACATTCGATGAGATTTAATTATTTATTACCAAACTTGAGGTGAATCGACGAAAATTGATCCCATGATTGAAATCGACGCTTTTCAATGGGATGTTTAGAGAGTAACCTGAATTTAAAGCGTTTTCCTTGAATATAGCTTTCAAATACAGGGCTAGTTTATTTACTTCCAACCGTTTGTCCGGGCTGATCAGATGCCCAGCAACTCTAAATCTCTGGAGGGCGGCAGAAAGTCAGGGGGAGGGGAGTGGGACGTGTCCGGAACTAGGAATCGTCGACCAATTTTGTCCTTCTCTCTAACTCCCTCTTTGTTCTCTGCTACACTAGGAGGAAAATCCAGTATGTAAATTGCACCGTTCTCCCAATTTCATCTTGGCAGAGCTCCGTGGAGAGTCGTTGGCAGATACCAATCACAGACGACCAACGTCACCAGGCAGCGCCCTTCTTTATACAGATAGATGGAAGGTAGAATAGCTTCTACAGCTCTGGCGCTATAACTTTTACATGTTCTATCTGAAAAGAGTTTTAAAAGTTTCCCAATATGATTTGCACTACTCTATTTTGACTCATTACACTACTAATGAGAAAACTTAATATTAATGATATCGGTAAATATAACCAAGGTCTTATTTAATGAACCTGTTTGGGCATTTAAGTTAAAATTATTGAAAATTATTTCTGTCGTTAATGTTTCTGTAATACTTACCAGGTCTTAATTTTTGAAAAATACAAACCAGTAATGTATTTTCACATGGACGATTTGTCGCTATAAAGCAGATGAGTCAAATTGCAATGCCTGTAGTAGGTGGCGATTTTTGGAATCCTTCTTTTAGCTAGTGTCAAGTGGAAATAAAATGCTAGCCACTTATTGCATTTAAATTGGAACAAATTTAATAAGACGGTGTTGGACATTCTGGAGAATGATCTGGCATGCACCGTTTATTTGATCCTACATGACTGTGTCGTGTATACAGCTTGAGGACACCAGTGCAGTTTTATACGACACAAAAAAAGAAAATGAGAAAAAGTCTCTTTAGTACTCCCTTCCTGTGTGTCAAGATAAAAGTGGCCTCTAGAGGCGCACAAGTTGGCGTTGAAGAACGTCACCTAATTATCCTTTCTTTCATTCAGCCCTTTGGGCGGCGATGCTTACGGCGGGACTTTTAGTTTCAAACTCGCCGTTAGCAACGGTAAAGGCTTCATAGTCGTGTTGTTTGGCGCGTGCTACTAGCTTCAGAGGAAAGAGGAGAGAGGAGAGAGGAGGAGCGAGAGAGGGAGGTTGGGAGGAGGGAAACTCCTCTGCTCATTGCCCACTACTAACTTGAGCGAAATGGGCTTCCGTCGAGAAGAACTGGCACTTGACTTGGTGCAACTGTCCGCAAGCCAAATGCCAAATTCGCAATCAAGATCTGACTTGTGGAACGTTTAACACCCTTGCAGCAAGCGAATGGCAGAATCGATCTGGCTAAGGAAATTGGATGGACTATTTCACATTTTGATTCACTTATATCATTATTGCTCAGCATCGTGATCTAAATTATATCCCACAGGACGACCAGAATATTCCATAATGGCAGGCTGAAGATGCGTTCACAAGCTCGCAAGAAGTCAACGGACGGCGAATAGGGTGCATTTAAGCCAGTGGTTTCCAACCAGGGGGTCGCGGGCAGGGTCGCGGGGATTCGCGAGCCTTGGTTCAACTTTTTCTTTGCAATATCTGTGCCAATTGAACCATTTTTGCGGCCGTGCAGAGTGTATGTTTTCTGGAAATTGGTCAGTTGTAGAAAGGGCCGGGGGAGGGGAGGAAGTGGGGGGGGGGGGG
>KZ538781.1:26104-47800 GCA_000934665.2 Catajapyx aquilonaris | reverse complement strand
GGGAGTCGACCGAACTAACATCGCGGTTGGTTTCGGGCATCAAGTCTCTAGCGTTGCGGGATAGGGTAGTTTCTCCACCGTTTTTCCTTCCACCATGATTGGTTGGAACCACTGGTTGGAACCCGGTTGGAAGCGGAAGCAGGGAAGAGGTTGGAAGTCTTGGAACCACTTATATGGTTGGAACCCGTTGTTATAAACGTGTTATAATTGCCGACATCATAGTGCAGTGGCTGATATCTAGTGGATTGTAAGGATTGTAAGCATTCGTTATTGATTTGTACTTCAATTTGCTGCGGCAGGTGAACATGTTGTATATGCATTTACTTTACAGGCAATAGGCACGCTGCAAGAATACCATTAGTATTAGCAACGTGCTGACCCACTACCATGAGCATGGAAGATCCACGTATGGAACTGGCAGACAGAGTGGAAGGACTCTACCGCCAGTGCAGCAAGAGCATTGCACAGATTGAATACCTAGCCTGGAAGGTTTTTAAGGAGGAGAGAGATGGCATGCAAGTGGCGTTAATGAGGCACGAAGATATCCGACCATACCGTTTAAAGAAAATGGAAGAACTACAGGCCGCCCAGCAGGCTTTCACGCCGGAACAACATATTTTATGGCAGCAGGCTGTAAACAATGATTTGAAAATGAAAAAAAGAGCAGAAGACCTGCTGGGAAAGCTGCAGGATGCAGTGACGAAGGGGCGATGTCAGAATGCAGCATCTTGCTTGCAGGTAGAACGCATTATTTGAAGGTTTCTCATTCCAGGGATGTGTGAAATTTTGGTCTGCGCACCTTTATTTGTATTCACAAACCTTTTGTTTGCAGAAAGAGAGATACAAACTGGAGAGGATGATGAGCCATCTTATGACAGTCATTGAGGTGAACTCAACACTAGATTCTCAGGATCTGACTGAAATTCACCAGCTTCTAGACGTCCAGCATGAGATGATCGTCGTAGAGCAACATTTTCAGGAGAGCCTTCTGCATGTGCATGAAACGTATGTGCGGGAATTGGTGCATAAGATGCAACAAGAAGCCTGCTTTATGCAGCTGATCCTGGAAGAACGGGAAACTCAGATGACCAGGGCTTGCAGAGGGCAGGCAAACCCTGGGGTTTACCGTGAGGAAGAGCGAATCAGACGCCATCAGATGAATCTAGTGGTAGTGGTTCATGGTTTGAAGCAGGCCGCAGAAACGAGGCGTCTAAAGAAGCATGACTTAGAAAGGGAGAACAAAGAAAAATCTAAGTTTCATAAGACTAAGAGGAACGAAATTCTTGTGAAGGTTGAAGGCCCTGCAAAGTTTGTATGCAGCTGGTGTTGATCCTATGAATTTCTATGAAATAAATTCTCCCCAGAACTTAGTGGGTTTTGTTCGCATTTGAAGACCTCGGGAGAAAAAACGATCAACGTCCACCTAAGATGAAACTGAGATAAGGTAAAGTGGGGGAAGTGCACCCCTGTTTTGTAATAGATCACTTTAAATCATCTATTGCATCCCACCTGTTCCTTGTATCTGAATGAAATTTTGCCTGCAGTTACTCCTGTCCATTACTAAGACACTGTTAGAAGGAGAATGGTTCATAACGAAGTGCTTCCAAGGCAGCAACAATCATGCGGAACAATGCATGAGGTGTGCACTTCCCCCGGCACCCGGGGTAAGTGCATCCCCCCCATCCAATTCCTGCATGCAATTATATTTCTGCTGCAATGGGGGCAGTGCGTCATAATCAAAATCAGAGCTAAAACATGCCATTTACAGAATGATGATATCTCAATTTGTTCAGGAGATACGAACTTCATTGCGTATAACTGCGTAAGTAAGTAATTAAGTCCTCCCCATTTTGGCATTTGCTGCTTTGGAACACAGAAGGCTCAGAGTAAGCTAGTGCCAGTAAGTGTAACATGTAAAGTAAATGTAGTGTAAGTGTAAAATGTAACATTCACACAGAAAATGAACTCAATTATTATGTGGTACATCATGAGTGCACTTACCCCAAGCAGCAGAGGTGCACTTGCCCCAGCCGTACATTTTCCTGGGGGAAGTGCATACCCCCCCGCCACATTCAATGATTACCCACTTCCATCACTCATACTGTACATACATATAATACTGTTGAACGCCACCACAACTGTGTAGTAGGGACACTGGGTGATGGAAACTTACCGGAAAAACTCGCTCAGATGTTGCTGGCAGGTATCTCACATCAGGAGTAGGCAGTGCAGAACTCGCGAAACAGCATGTGCTTCTGGACAAAAAGGGCAGGTAAACCTGCCCTCTTGTGCCAGATTACAAGACCATAGTATTCACTAGTAGGACGACACATGGCGCAGCAATACCTTTCACACATCCCCAGCTAGCAACCAGAGATGCACTTCCCCCGATTGTGCACTTCCCCCACTTTACCTTCATCCAATTTTAAATTTTGAAGGCCCATAAGGTTCCATTATAAATCCCACTTTCGGGGTCTTCCATAGTGACCAAACGACCAAACCATCATATTCTACACTAGTGAAAGTATCTTCTGAGATATGTAACTCATTTTGACAAAAAGTAGACCTTGATCTGTCTTCCCCCGAGGTCTTCATTTAGTGAAACAAAAGGGATTATTTGTTCCAAAGCTCTTGACATGTTTTAAGTTAAGGTGGATGGATAGCATTCCATACCCTACATTACTCGACTGCTGGAAAGTAGGAGGGTGTGAAAATGTATACTATGTTTCTGGTACATAGGACTTTCACATGGTTTACATTCAGATGCAACTATACCTCTTCGGTAGTAGCAAGAGCTGGTAGTAGTCATAGCAGGTAACTTGGCATTGCCCAGGTGTGTTGTGATGTGCTATGGTGGTAGAGAGGAAGGGGGTAAGAAATAATTATATTCCATATAATCCATAATATGCTTTAAAACTGGCCCTATGAGTCACTGCATAGTAACTGAAAACAATAATAAGCCAAAGTTTTCCATTACCTCACCTGAGGTAGCATTGATTAGCAAAGTGAAGACATGCGTGGAATTTATGCCAATTGAATCGAGTTGGCCGAGGAAAAGACTGCACGGACCCAGGTTTTTTTTTCTTCAAGATTCTGCCCCCTCCACCCCCACGCCCCTCACCACCTTATCCCCTATGTTTGCCCTGAAGAAATGTAAAGAGGTGGGAAATTTTGTTTTCAATGTGGGTATGTCATATGTCGGGTTCCATGTGCATCTGGCAGCCCTACTTAAGAATGACACAAAATCCCATGCAGTCTTTTCCTTGGCCAACTATACAATACGAACTCATGTGAGGTGGCCATTGAACCTTGGTTTGAGTAGTTGATGCATCCATGGAATTTATGGCCATAGGACTTGTAAAAATAAAGGTGCGATATATCAATACAATTATTGGTGGCAGGAAATTGGTGTAAATGGATGTATCGATGTGAATGGAGTAACCTCTGGTATGCTAGCCATTGTTGCTTGAGGGCATCTCCATGGAAACTTGAAATGTGGGATTGTTGAGGGGAGAAAAGAGTGGAGTTATGCAGGTTGTGTGAATTAGGTTCATTTTAGGAAGCTGAAACATGCGGCATTGAATTCCTCTTAAAAAGTAACCTCTTGTGTGATAGTTTAAGGCAGTGTAGTGGCATTCACCTAGATTTCTATCTAGTGAACAAAACATACAAACTTCCTGAAATATAGATAAAACAGAAGATTGCAAAGTGGCAGTGTCAATGACCTTACATTACTACTTCATCTAACCATATGAAATATTTATAATCAGAAGCAAAAATTTAACACATAATTAACCCGATGTTTCATTAGTAAAACAAAATAGGCATCAATTGTGTATTGTGGATAAATCCAGATCCATGTAATCTCTCCACTACACCACACATTATGCAACGACGCCATTTTTCTCCCCCCAAGTGCTGTAGTAGTCAGTAAACACAGTATACAAGTCAAGTCAAGTCAACCTTTATTCACACCTGGGAGGGAAAAAAGCCTCCATATGGCGCGGATTCCCAGAGCAATATACAACTTAACTGGTTACAATGTGATATCACAAAAAGACAATTTTGAGGAGACCTCGGAGAAAAACATAAACAGCTGGTATATCTTAAGTTTAGGCACTTCCCGAAACAACATATATATCGAATATGGAAGGAAGGATGGAAAATTACACAAATATTTGCGTCTCATGGCGGAAAAAAAGAACAGCTGTACAGGAGGTGGTGGAGCGAGAAGGATTCTTCTAAGTTGCAGAGCGTACAAAAATCTTCTTCAGAAAATTTTATCTTATAGCCGTTCACATATATTGAGCTAGAGCCGTTACGCAGATTTATTAGTAGTCTCTGCATCTTTAGTGGGAGATTATAATTGAAATAGGATTGTCTGATAAACGTCAGGTCTAACATGCTATAGTGACAGTATCGGTAAACACAGTATACAGTGGGAGTAAGGTTGTGTTCGGGGTCGGACAGGAGAGAGCAAAAAGACACAACTAGTCTTTAGAATTTCATCAATGTTTTTAATCAACAATGACAATGCAAGTACTATGGAAACCATAGTACAGGGGTATTCAACTAGTTTTTGACAAGGTCCAGTATTTACCTTTCCTTGCCCATTGAAGGTCCGGACCCCCTCCCCCCCCCCCCAGGATTTTATATGGTCCCTCAGGGTTCATATTCGAAAATATAAACATGTGCAGCAAGGGTAGAAGGGCCTATGAAGACAGGGGATATTAATACATTTTCGCCCTTTATGATGTCCTGTACAGGGGTGTAGGCAGAAGAATTTCGGAGGGGGGCCCATTTCGTAAGCACAAGGTGAACAAGCTGTAAAGGGCGGGGAACGAGCCCCCTGCCGCAGGCGAAATTTTTGGGGGGTTCTAGGTCACACGAGCTTAGGTGAGATGTGGGAGATTTGAATAGGTGTGTATTTGATGAAATTTGTAGCACTTTTTCCCCAAAAAATCATGAATTAGAAATTTATCATGCTATTTCAAACTGTCCTGCATATTGTCGCGGTCCGGACAAAATTGCGTTGCGGTCTGGCTCCGGACCGCGGGCCGTCAGTTGAATATCCCTGCCACAGTACCATAGTGACCATACAACATCCCTCCTTCTTTGGGGGTCACAGGTCCATCTTGACAGGAGGCCTCACTTGTCCAGAACGGGTCCGGTCCTCGCATATGAAGACCTCGGGAGAAAAATGATCAAGGTCCATCTGAGGTGAAACTGAGATAATCCAATTTTAAATATTGAAGGCCCATAAGGTTCCATTGTAAATCCCACTTTCGGGGCCTTCCATTGTGACCTATGATCATTACTCCACAACCATGACCAAACCATCATCTTCTACAATAGGGAAAGTATCTTCTGAGATATATGTGACTCATTTTTGACAAAAAGTGGACCTTGATCTTTCTTCCCCTGAGGTCTTCATATATGGTCCCTTGTCTGGCACAGCAGTTGCAAATGGCTGCTCATTAGAGGAAGGCTGCTGCCTCTGTGGAGACTGGTCAGTGGTCAGTCACCTCATTGTTCTCCTCTGGCACCTGTAGGCATGGAGAAGGAACCAGGTGATTACGGTTCCTCTGCACTGGACCCATGGAAGTGTCGATCCAGTAGGACCTTGGCGTTCCTGCAGATCTGGCGACAACCCCACCACGACGAAGGTCAACAATCCATTCATAATCACCTTGATGTAAAGGGCTTAAAGTGTGAATCCCTGTAGGCATGAATGGTTCCATCATGTTAGTCTGGAATTCATTGCAAATAGGACATTTTGTGACCATTTCCTCGATTTGCGTGGATAACCCTGGCTACCAAACAGAAGGGCTCTCCTACGCATTTTAGAAATGCCCATGTGTCCTTGATGAAGGCGAGACAGGATGTCTTGACGAAGCACTTTCAGAATAAAGATGAAACAGTCTCTGACACATAGGGTCATTTCTGACTTGCCAGAACTCCTGACAAAACGAGTCTAACTGCTTCTTCTCTGGCCATCCATCCATAACATACCCTCATGGCCTACTGCAAGCCATGTCCTCTTGCTGGGCATTCCAAATTCCTGCCAAGCGTTGATCTGAAGCAGGCACACATGCAGTGAAGGCACAAACAAAAGCTTCAGCTTCATCACCTAGTGTGTCTTCTTCACTTAACTTTGGAATTGGATCTTAGGAAAGAGCATCTGCTACCAGGAGGTCTCGTCCTGGCGGTGTATAGGTAACAGTATAACTGTACCGCATTCAGGCAAATCTTCAGCCGCTGTAACCTAGGACTGAGATCATCTAAATTCTTGACTGTTAGTATTGTGCAAAATGGCTGGTGGTCAGTTTCTATGTAGGGTGGCATGACTGCCCACAATAAAATCGCGAAATCTGTCACATGCCCATGCTAGTGCCAATGCTTCCTTTTAAATCTGGGCATAAGACCTCTCAGTGATAGTTAAGTTCTGAAGGCATAGCTACTATGCTGCGCTTCCCTACTGGATCAGTTTGGAACAGCATTAGCCCCAGTCCATATGATGGGTCAACGGATACTGTTGTCTAGATGGGTGAGAAAGTGAAAGAACTGGACTCTATGACAGTCATGACTTCAAGGCATAAAAAGCAGTCAGTTGAGCTTTGTCCCTATGCCAGCTTACTTGTTTTTTCAAGAGATCTGTCAAAGGCTGAAGAAGAGTCGCCATGTATGGTACGAGCCTACCCTCGAGCCTACCCAGGTAATTCTAGGAGACGGTGTAAATGTTCCATATCCTTTGAAGGAGGCATCTCACAAGTCAGTAACAGCTGCTACTTTCTCAGGATCTACCCTTATAACCTCCGGACCAAAGACATGTCCAAGAAACTTTACTGTTGGCATTGAAAAGACGCACTTCTCCTTATTGTAATTTTTTAAAATTAATTAATAAATACCCCATTGGGAGAATCGGCGCTCCATTAGAGGGCTGGAGTACCACCATTGGATGGGGCCAATGATAGTGAAGGAAGGAAGCGGATGTGGTCTTCCCGGAAGCGACCCTGGAATTATCCTGGGGGGACAGTGGAAAACCACGGTCAGCGGGGTTTCCGGCCCCAGGATTCGAACCCAGGACCTCCCGATTAGCAGTTGGGTTTCTTAACTACCACACCAACTTGCTTCGGTGCTTCTCCTTATTGTAACATCAACCTTTCTTCACGAAAATGGTTAAACACCTGTCCCATCACTTGCCTGACTACCAATCAGTGTCCAATCTGATGACTGAAGATATACATGCAGAAATCTGCAGAGCAGTGTGGATCTGATTCCTTGAATATAATCTAGTCCTTTGAGAAATATTTGCAAAAAAACTGGCACAACCAGTAATGGTAACTTCATTGTTCATGCTAAATGGGTTGTATACAGGAAGTACAGTAAAACTTCTATAAGTCGAACTTCCCCAAGTCGAAGTTCTCTATAAGTCGAAGAAAATGATGAGCTTGGTTGGTCACAATGTAAAATAATAGGAAATAAACTTCCCTAACTCGAATTTCTATAACTCGAAATTCTCCATAACTCGAAGTGCAGGCAGGGCCTTACGATGGGATATCAATGCATTTTCAGTCTCCCTAAGTCGAAGTTCATGTTGGCGAGTACGGAAACTTTTCTTATTTCCCAGCCGAAGGGTCGAGAATAGGCCACATGTATACAGAAAGGCTCTTTCCTGATCTCCGTCTACCGAAAGAAATGTTTGACTAGATTCTGACTATTGAATCCTTTATTAAGATAAGATTAAGAGCAGGAAAATGTCCATATTACGGAGTTTTTTTTTTTTTTTACAACAAAACAATGAGGAACATTGTAGTGTGATATAGTGACAGTTACTTTTAAGTTTTGAACACCTTTCGTCGCTGAATATGTATAAATGTAGGCTTCCTTATAGAGTTCTGTGCTTTAAAAATTCCGAACTTCTCTAACTCTAATCTTCTATAACTTGGAAGTTTTTCCCCGGTCCCATGGAGATTCGACTTATTAAAGTTTTACTGTACCTGTTTTATGCCACTTCATTTTACTCCATTTCACATTAATATTATATGTACAGTACCAGTATTTGAAATTTGAAAATTTGAAAATTTTGAAAATAACAGAACAATCTACACAGTCATAAGCACATAGCTGCAACACGTCTTAGTCCAAACACACTGCAATAGAGGTGCTTATTTTTTCGTGGTGAACTGTGGCAGGGTGTATATTGTAATTTGGGACAGACTTCTAGGGTGTGTAGAGGCTGCCTATAGGGAAGCAATATTTGAGATAGGGCACCCATGGTCAGAAACCAATCCCAATGCCGCTACAGGGCCTTCAAAAACCAATTATTGTTCAATTATTGAACTAAATTGTTTATAACAACTGAACAACGAGAACAATGGAAAACACAACAATACACTATAGGGGTGTTAAGGGGCCTTGGGGGCTCCGACTATGGGTGTCCCATCTCAAATTCCTTCCCTAGGCAGCCCCTACACAACCCTGTCAGTTTGTCCCAAGTTATAATTTTTATACACCTGTAGTAACCCCCGAGCAGGGGACGGGAACAGTTGTCAGGGAAAATGGTACGCCTGCCCCACAAACACGTCTACTCCATTCGAATGGCACAGAACAACTGATTATGTAATATCATTCAACAGTATAGATTGTCCCCAGCAACATGCTCCCATGGCAACCTCCAAAACACTACACACCCTGTATACAATAATGTCTTGTTGGTTTCTGCACTCCCGGAAGTACTGTACCTGATGTTACAGTACCCAACGTGCACTGCAGTTCTTGCCAAAGAAGGGAAAGGAACCCCTCAGAACCCGATGATCCTCAACCTGGAACTTCCCATTAAACTTGGGTAAATTACTGTACTAAATATGAAACTTGTAGCTGCTGTCATATGAGATGGATATTATGTCAAATTTAAGAAAATGTGGTATTCCATGCACTGTGCAGTACATGTCTTCTGTTCTTGAGCTTTTTTCTCAAAATAAAATTTTTAAAACCCTCCAAATCTTTCAGGAAAATGTACAGCGCCGAGCATAAAGTTGAAGATGTCAGGCAGGGGGCTCTGCCAGTCCCCACCATTATGATATCAAATATACTGTAATAAATACGCAAACACACGCCTAAAGCAGGTAACTCAGCCCAAAAAGAGTCCATTAATTTGAGTCTTATAAAGAAAGGTCAGAGAAGGCTCGCAGCATCTCCAACTTTATGCTTGGGGCTGTACATAATGGTTTCCTGTTACACTGTACTCATTTCAGACAAATCAAAAAATGCTGGGTGACATTCTGGAAAAAATTTCACTGAACTCTCCTGGACTTACCTGTAATGATAATAATCAGAATCACTCAACAGTGAGAAAAGTGAGAAAAGTGACTTCAAAAAAGTGAGAAACTGTGTGAAAAGTGAGCAGTTTGCAGGCCTGTACTGTCTGGAAATTTTTTGGAACCTGTCTCATTTACTTATCATACATTATAATTTTGACTAGTTTTACACCTATTCACTTTAATACACTGCTGTGTTGCTGGAACTAATTACTGGTGTAAAACGGGTACTTCCTGTATGCACTGGAACCTGTGTATGACAGCCCCTAGTTGCAGAATTAACCTGGCCATTCAAAAACTTTTGTTCGGTACCAGCACTGCCAGTGCCGGATTTACACCCCCCGGCCGCCCCTAGTTGAGATCCCACCCCCAATGGGTCGAGTTCTCTCCTTCATTTCACTTGAATTTATACAAAAACTGTATTTCTACTCTTTCAACTTATGGCCGCCCTTATTAGGCTTTTCTGCCTAGTGGCAAATCCAGGGCTGGGAACCTCCCGACAAAAATTCCTGCAATTTTTTAATGACTTCGCCTTTATTTCCTATTATTGTAGCCTATTTGAAAAATATTTATTGCAACTTGCGGCTGCCCCTAGGCAATTGCCTAAGTTCTGCCCAATGGTAAATCTGGCTCTGCTTCCAATTGTGTAATTATTAATTTTTCGGTTACTTTTTTTTTTGTATGCCTAAATTTGCCGCCCCTTGAAATCTGCTGCTCTAGGCAACTGCTTAGGTTGCCTTGCCGTAAATCCGGCGCTGAGCACTGCATTTGGAATGCATTTCTGTAACACATAACAGAAACCTGTTCCGTATGAATTGTTAATAATTGCAATGTCTGCGGGTTTCACTGTTCTCATGTGTTATTGCTTAACCTAGATATGCCTGGAAAAGTTTGAGTTAAATTTTTGAACTCTTTTTGTTTCTATTTGTGCATATTAGTTCCCAAAATACAAAAATCGAGATAAAACATTTTTCTGAATGCTTGTTTGCGAGAAAATGGCCGTTCCTATAATTATGGGATGCCAAGAAAATGTAACCTAGTGTGGCTATAACAGTTGTTGATTACATTACCATGGCGACAGTGACATTCAGCAATATCCATAGTTTCATAATATCACCAATGATTGATTGTTGTCGATTGCATTACCACGGAAACAGGCCGTGCAAAGAAGGGGTTGTAATTGAGTAACAATCAACAACAATCAAGCATTGCTGCAATGGTTGCCATGTTAACCAATTGCCATGTAATCTCGTTTTAATTGTATGGATTCATTAAAATACAGTTCAACAAAGCGTACAAAATCCACACACACACTTTACTTGTCCAAATGTGTGTGCATTTGGCTCTTGCGTTCCCCACAAGGGACACCAGATTTCAACACTACTCTCAGACAAGGAAAGTAAAAAATATTCCTACATTTCCACATCATCATTCATAAGTTTTCTAAGTATTACAAACAATAAATAACTCATAATGCTAATCAACATTCGAGAATTAATTATACTAATCGTCTTCGGAACATGGAGATGCAGCAATTATTTCCTGTGTTAAAATTCAAACACCTGTATCTTAAAAATCTGAAGCAATATTGCGCAGGTTTGAACTTGTTTCGTTAGCTGGGACTCTACTGAAGCACACTTGACTACTGCCAGCTCTTTAGCAGCAGAAGAACCTGCGCAAAAAAAATTAATAAGTAACAACTGTGCAGGTGTCCCACTATAGGGAACACTCGGCATATCTGGGTTAAACAGAAGAAAATGGTTGGACTTTGATAGTGTACATTAGGACCCAAGTGTTTGTGGAAAGGTGAGAAGGATTATGGCGACAATGACAACAACAACAGTAATTGTATGACACCCTGTGACAGGCCCATTGCGGACCTTCATTGACCCAGCTTTAATCACAGAAGCCCAAGAAAACCCATGCGAAAATGGAGAGCACCCATAGAAACTTGAGAAAATCATCTGTCCAATCTGGAAATCGAACTCAGTTACTCAGAGATGGAAGGCTGCGGTGCTGACCACTATGACCACCAGCTCCACTGTACTCCCGATCATCCGGGTGAGGATTATCTATGTTGCAGATTATTATCCGTGCATCGCCAAAAAATTAAACTAATAAAAATCTGAAAAAATATCAACATGTCTCACAAACGATGAAATATAAGACTTTTTCTAGAAGACAAGCTAAAAATTTGGGGTAAGTTTCATTATTTTGATTAAACTTTAGTTAAAGCAACATACACTATGTACTGTAGTACATTAAAATCCTTTGAATAGCTAATTTTTGCGGTTATCTAGGACGATTTTCCGATTATCAGTGTTTTCGAATTATCTGGCGACATCTGTGCAGCCATTAGCCCAGATAATCGGGAGTACAGTAAATGCGCCTCTGCAAAGGGTTCAACAAGTAACTTATTTTATCAAGATTTATAACATCTACTTTATTTCTTCTCAATACACATACAGGGGCGAACAGTATTTGTTTTGTGCAAGCCGGACAATATGCTTGATTTTCCAAAAAAATTATTCAGGCACTGCACATATTAAAAGCCCAGAGGTATGAATCCAGGTACCCAAAACATAGCAGTTGCTTTTCTTTGCTTATAATTCTACACTGCAGTAAACATTTCTTAAATAATGTATCAACACCCTTTGTGATGATTGGGTATATTGGGTGACCTCCGAAAGAGCTTTCAATCTGAGCTGCCCTTATGCAAGATGTCCGACTAAAATAGTAAACACACACTCTAAGCACAACTGCCCCTATAGCTAAAAAGTGCAATCCTGAAGAGGGACGAACATAAAAGAAAAATTAATGGAATTAGACTCAATCAGGGAGCCTATGGGGTTCAAAAAGTACCGACTAATGCTCTCTCTACGCATGTTACCACTGTCAAGAAGACTGGAAATTCTTCTAGTGTCCACTTATTATTACTGGTTGGTGTACTTCATATATTATTTATATTTATATATATAATATATATATTATGTACACATGTTTAAACAAAAAAGTGCCGTGTACATTGCACAGGACCTCTAGAGAGTAACTTGCGCCGACGAAATTGTGTCAAATTGAAAATATGTCCCATGAAGGTCTTTCACTAAAAAAAAAACTCTTCCAACTTGACAAAATTGCCCATTCATATGTATATGAACTTGAACAAATTATATTTCAAATGTGTAGGGTGAGTTATGATTTGCAATTATTAACTAACCATTTTAAAAACCAACCATTCACGATTTCTGGCCAGGTGCAAACTAGGTGATGGATTGTGGGTGATTGCTCTAGTAAGATCATGTTCACTCGGGTCAATTTCTGTAAGAACCTCTTCCATCTTCAAATTACACTCTGTCTGAGGTGTCACCATGTTAGGTAAGCACAGCGAGCAAGAGAAATTCAAGCATTGCTACTGTAGAACTCGGGCAATAGATGACACCTGCCAAACAATTCCTAATAAGATTACTTGGATGACCATTCCTGCTGGGATTACCTAGTTTGCACCCAGCCTAAGATCCTGTCGTTTTTCAGCAACGCACTGCATTAATCACTGGTAAAGACCATTCATTTCATTTTTACCGTCAACATTGTCATTCGTATGTGTAATTAAAGCCCATCATATCTATGGGGTTTAAACCTAAAACTTAATAATCACAAAAAATTCTAGTAGGTACGAATATTTGTCATGAGCAAAAGCTTTATCTCATCCTGCACACTTGATAAAACTGATGAGGGAATGTCAGCAGGTAGTTGATCCCACCTTGCTTGAAATCTGCCTTACTCTACCGGGAATGTTCATACAATAGAAAAAGTCTTATGAACTATATTTGAATGCGCCTTGGTTCGGCAGTTACATGCGATTTTAAGTGTTTGTAGTGAGTGAAAAACATGCCTTTCAAGTGTATTAAGAACCATGGCATCTACATTGTGCAGCTGCCTTGCAGTGATTCCCGAGTTTTGCCCTACAAAAATTGGGTTGATTCTGTGTGGTACTTTTCCTTTGCTCTGAATTTAAAATATACAAATGTTTAATTACAAAAATGGGAAAAAAAAGCAGCAGAGAAATTTTGTCCCTGATGAAAAAATGGCTGGTGTTGACCAACTTTCCGCATTGAGAGCTTTACCCAAACTTCGTCAACACATCAAACCCAAAATTGATGTCATGGGACAATATTAGTTTAGAATATAATTGATTGTCATTATCTACTGAAGGGTGAATGAATCAATGAGCCATCTGGGGATGCAACAGAGACTGCAAAAGATATGGTGGATGGGGTTGTGCTTATTGGATTCTTGCAGGTCCCCCTGCATTTCCATCATCAAATTATACATCAAATAAACAGGTCATTGACAGTCAGTAAAGGTTGCGTTCTTGGAGGATAAAGCATGTTCTTATCAGTTCTTATTAGCCAGGCCCTTAAAAGCCTATAATATACAGTCATATGACTAATTAGAACATGCTTTATCCTCCAAGAACTCAACTTTTACTGACTGTCAACAACCCGCCAGTTGGCACAACTGACAACCAACAATACAATTCAATTACCTATGTGTCCAGACTTCACGGTCACCCTGCATAAAAAAATACTGAATGTTTATTTTTCCACTGTCTCATGGAGTCCCTCAATACTTGTAACCACAGCTAGTGATTCTCTTGTCTGCTGCAACTCTAACTACCACAGCCATCCAGATCAACTAAAGACAAGGACTTGGAGAACATGTGCATCCCTATCTGCTAGTAACGACACACTGAAAGCCTGTTTTAGTGGATCCCTTTAAGCCCCTCATAACATCCCAAACCAAGGTTCATTTGAATTTCATTCAGAGGACAGGTTTCTCTTGCATGGATATTGCCCATGGAATAAGAGTGGTCAATAAAAAATCAGGATCAACTTTCTGGCAGCATTCCTTCTTGAATTACATACACATAAAACATGTGTTTTGTATAGCTTTTAAAATTCCTACTTGCAAATGGTATTGAAAAGGTACTTGTAAACCTAAACATGGCTTCACAAAAAAGGACTTAATCGTAATAACATGCTAATCAAAAATGTAAATGAGGTTACTACTTGGATCATCTATCTTGTACATACGCAACCACCTTAATGAACAAACACCAGGAAGCTGTACCCCACTGACTGCCAAACTTCACTCTGACGATCACTTCACGGATCAGGTAACTGTAGGTCAACTTTTGAAATGGTCTGAAGGCTTTCTGCTGTCTCCTCACTTCAGTCCAATTTCACTTCAAAGTATTTCATTACTGATCAATTGCTTCAAGAAGCTGGATGGCTGTCTTGGCTGCTGCTTCACTGTGGGATTCATGCATGTCATCACCATCGTCCTCTTCTTCTTCCTGATAAGCACAATAATTTCAGGGAGAGAATTAATTTTCTCTCAGGTAACACTCAAAGTTTCAACATTGGTAGTGAATGCAGGACATATAATGACATGGTGACTGCATTTGCCATATACAAAGGTTGTAAATAAATCAGCAGCAACACTGTCAAGAAATGCAGAATTTGGTAACTCAAAAGTTACTGTTGAGAGGAAGAGAAGCTGGTTGTATCCATTATGCATGCTCAGACGTTCACACAGCCCATTCTAACTAGTGACCTTGTATGGTGAGGTCATCTACGTCTCAGTGTGCAATGGTCTCAACTATTTTCACAAATTGGTACAAGTTCCTGGATCAAAATCCAGGTTGTACAAGGTAAAACTGCAAGTGGCATTTATTGTGACCTTTGGGAAGTCTAGTGATAGTCACTTCCATACTGGACTGTCAACTCTTTTCATGCAGTTTGGTGATGTGTGAGAAGATCTTCAAGCAAAAGACCAAATTTTTGCTGATATAAACAAGAAACACTGATGACAGAATCCAGTGGCTCCCACAAGTGTGGAAAATGGTGCAAAAAATGGCACATCACACCAAAGGAATGTAATTGTGCAGACATGGTTAAGTAATCTGGTTTACATTTTGTACACATGTTGCCACAACTTTATTTACAACTATCATACTTATAAGCAAAGTCCGGATTTTTAGGCAAATACATATTTAGTTCCATTACAGTTGGGATGGTTTCGCGAAGAGATCTATCCATTTCATAAGTGCAGGATGTGGAAAATGTAGGTTTTAAGCCTGTTTCACAAAAAAAAGACGCGGTGTTTCACCGCCCAGGCTGTACGACGCGCGCGTCAAGCCAATTCACATAAAATTTTGATGCGCGATTCTGTCTGTCGCCGCGGCAAACAGCTCCAACGCAGGATACTGCTGGCCTGAATATCTGCGTTTTGACGCCCGGCGACTGCCAATGGGAAGAGGGACCATGAAGTCATGTGACTTCCCTCCCTCCCTCCCTCCCCAAGACCCCAACCCGACTTTCTGGTCGAGGCAGACATATTTATTTTCCCCTCTTTCCTCACCGTCCATCCTGTATGTCCGCCCGCATGCCCGTCCTTGGCCCCGTGGCCGTCCTTTGCCCCGTGCTTTGCCCCGCCCGCACCCCTGCCACACCGTCCACCCCGTATCCTCTCTCCGCAGCTCTCGTCCCGCCCGCCTGTGCCCCGTATTGTCCCCTTGTGCCACCTTGGTCTCCTACTGACTAGTGGTGGCTATAGTGGCTAGTTTCGTTATCTTTCCGAGATGGCTCTGCACTTGCGCCGAACGACAGATTGTTTTTGTGGATTGCAGCAGCGTTTTCCTCTGTGGCGATCCACCGCCTATTGCCTTGGCGTTTCACAGCTGGCGTTGAAACGCGGCGACGGAACGCCGCGTCTTTTTTTGTGAAACAGGCTTTATAGTGGCTAAAATTCCCTATTTCATGGTTTTGGGAACTATTTTGGATTTTCTGGCTTTGTTCGTCTATTCATGCCAATTTGGCCTTTTTTGGGATAGGTTTTGGTCTTTTTGAAGCAAATTCGGGACTTCTTGGGCCTATTCTGGACCTATTCCTTCATAGGCATGTTCGTTTTTTTGCAGAGTATTATTTGTGCTCCTGAAAGGACCAAAATCGTTCAGAAGTAATTGAAGACCTTGGGGGAAGAACAATCAAGGTCCACTTTTTGTCAAAAATGAGTCACATATATCTCAGAAGATACTTTCCCTATTGTAGAAGATGATGGTTTGGTCATGGTTGTGGAGTAATAATCATAGGTCACTATGGAAGGCCCTGAAAATGGGATTTACAATACAGCCTTATGGGCCTAGGAAATTTAAAATAGGATTATCTCAGTTTCACCTGAGGTGGACCTTGATCGTTTTTTTCTCCTGAGGTCTTCAATTAGTTTCAATAATGAAAATATAGAAAAATATTTTCTAACACACTGTGCAAGTGGAAACGGGCTATAAGTGGTCGAGTCCAGAGCAAGTGACACTTGCTTACACTTGGTGTGTTTTGCCCAAGTTTTGTGATTTTCTGTCATTTTATCGTTGTTACCGTATTACCTCTCATAAGCGGCATGCCAGTGTAGCCGAGGTTGACCAGTTTTTAGAAATGCGTGATCTGGTGACTATACCGGCATGCTGGTATAAGGCGAGGTGTGCCGGTATAATGCGAGGTTTTCACATAGGTTACATTATTCTTTCAGAACTTGACATTTGCCTGAAAATCGGAATTCATGTAAAGGCTATCGAAAAGGCACATTTTCCGTATAGGGCACCTGCGTTCCATATATTCTTTTCAATTGCAGTGTCTGGCAATAATCTCTATTTAAACAGTGTGTTGGAGCAGGGGGTTGCCCTGTCAAAGCAGGCTGATGATGGGATTGATGGTCACACAGTCTACATTTTTAAAATATGCACTGTGCAACCGAACTGGCATATTTTCACAGCCTGTACATTCGCCCATTTTCATTGTAACATTATTTAGTACAGTACTAAAAACATTCCAAAAAATTTGGCAAGGATCAAAATTACGGAAATCGAACTCGGTTATTGCGGCATGCCAGCCACCCCCGGGTTATACCGGCAGGCTGGTCGACCTCGTTTTATACTGGCATGATGTTTTATAAGAGGCAATACAGTATTCAGTTTTTGCTCTGGTTTGTGACCTTATATTTATACTTTAGGCCTAAAAAATTGGTGTCTCTCTTGGTTTTCTGTCACATTTGGCCCTGTTTGAGGGTTTTTTCGTGCCTATTTCAGGAGTTTTTCGCGCCTAAAAATCCAGACTCTACTTATAAGTAACTTATCCATTTGGAAATATGTTATCTAGGGTGCCAAAACCTGGGCCAATCCAAAAGTTTCAGCTACCAGGAAAAACTCAGCCTTGCCAAGGATGTAACACAAACTGACACTGACCACTCAAAGGTAAGGGTTACTCTTACAGTTGTTAATTGAGGGGCTCTGTGCAACATAGTCCTATGCCACATTTTCTGACGAAATGAGTTAAGGCCATATATAGATCCCCAAAGACATGCTACAGCATCTGAGTTAAAATTGTCCGGGTCCATCAACAGATGGTGTGGGTATACGGGAAGTAGTCTTATCGGATCTGCTGTCTAGCTGCAGAAATCAAAATCTACATCCTTCATTACCTCGAAATGAACCAGATGTGGCATAGGACTATGTTGCACAGAGCCCCTCAATTAATAAAGATTTTGGAGAGACAAGATGAACTCAAACTCTATACTCCTTGCTCTAAAAGAAATCTGGCACCTGCGATGAAGTAAAAGGTGACCACATTGCATGATCATAAGTTGAGGCACCTAGCAACATGTTCCTGAAGTAATGGGAACCAATCTGAACCCCACTTAAAGAAGCCTGCTGTCAAAAAAAATTTGCATGCCTTCTATTTCAGCAAGTCTTCTACACATCAACCAGTGAATTACTGTGTAACTAAATCACAACTTTGCTTCCCTACCATGAAATTGCCCAATTTGCAAAAGCATCAAATAAATTATTTGCATTCCAAAGGACCAATGCCTATATTGTGGAGCAATTGAAATGGCAGGCACCAGCTTCACATTTTGATACAAGTTATGGATAGAAGTATAATAGAATGTATGTGTTCCATGTAGTGGCCCTAGTTATCAGCAAACTTAAATCTTGATCAGCAAAGTTGAACTAATTTTCGATTGAAGGGGTAAACACTCACGTCAAATCCAAAGCAGTTTTGCATATCCTTCTGCGTCTCTAGCCGCTTCTGGATAGCAACTGAAGTCTTCTGGGTCAAGATCCTAGCTTTGGGACCACGGACAGTAATCGTAGTCTCATCATCTGTCAAATCTGTAACAAATGAAGCCTATTGCTATCAACTACTGTCATAAAAGGAGAGTTAAGGATGCATACCTTGATCAGGAGTAATATGCTGTGGCTCACCCAACATAGCATCCTCTGCTTCATCCTGATGCAGAGCAGCTACTGCCTGTTCAACTGCATCAGTACTAGCTCCATCACTATTTGTAACGACAGCAACTGCTTG
The DNA here is from genome assembly GCA_000934665.2 of Catajapyx aquilonaris. Taxonomy (NCBI): domain Eukaryota; kingdom Metazoa; phylum Arthropoda; class Diplura; order Dicellurata; family Japygidae; genus Catajapyx; species Catajapyx aquilonaris. Next base: position 29,058 of record KZ538781.1, on the reverse strand, counting down.
TTCCTGCCCATCACCATCCTGCAACATAGTGTTATACGTTTCAATGTGAAAGAAAATGCGTAAGAGTCAGAAGAGAAGTGAAATATTATTCAAATGCATCATTCCCCACAAGAAAGGACAGTTTTACTCCTTCCCCAACCAATACTTTGTTATGTAAAATTTGTGCACCTTAAAACCTAGGGCATATGGAGAGAGGATAGAGTGGGATTCACACTTACAAGCATCACGAAATTAATACTTAAGGCCGGTTGTATGAACACAAGTTAAAAACCAGGAAAAGAGGAAATTTCAGAATGTGACTTTCAAAAATAACGATTCCCAGAAAATCTTGCATTTTTAGGGTGCACCATGTGCACACATCACACGAACTCAAATGTTAGATTAAAATATGTGCATTTTCTTCATGGCTGTTTGTAATACTGTCTACTGATCCCTTTACATGTACCCTATTGGTTCAGTGACTACTGCCAAGATGTTATAATTTTTGTACTTGGATCATCCGTATTTTCTTGGGCGGTTCCCTCACAGGATTGTTCCAAATATGCCTGAGGCCCTTGGTGCAAGTCATGACATTTTGCAGGGCAGTTCTTGCCAAGTCACATAAATACAGTAAGTTAATTCAAAATGTGGTAAGTTGAAATACTGTGATGTGTGCTGGAGAAAATGTGGCATTTCCTCAATGGGTGAAAGGGACATTTGTATTTATGTGAGATTTCATTGAAAGATTGAGAAAATGTGCTCTCACACCACAATTTTGTTTACTTGAACAAGTTTCTGCACATTCATTGTTACCCCTCTTAGTCTACAATAATCATAGGATTACACTGCAATAGAAAAATGTTTATGAATGTACGGCCGCAAAAATTGTTCAATTTACTCAGAAATTGCAAAAAATAAATTGAACAAAGGCTCACGACCCCCTGGTTGGAAACCACTGTCCTAATGGCTTCTAAATTTTGGCATATTATTGGCTGCATTTTCTAACCCTAGCCTGAAGAAGACTTTGTAACCAGGTATTTTAATTTACCTGCAGCTGGATGACTTCAAGAACAACATATTGTTGACCGTCTTGACTCTCCATGGCCACCATCTCACTGTCTGGCTCGTCCTCTTCCTCTTCTTCCTCACCAGCCATTACCTCAACTTGCTGGCCATCAATGATCTGGATTTTCTTTTGGCGACCGAGTTTAAGTGCTAAGGCTTTCTCCTGGGTTGCTGAGTCAGGGTCGTGGATGGCCATATGACGTATCAAGTTCCCCTTGTGCCGAAAGCTCCTCCCACATTCTGGACACTCATGAGTCTTCTCCTTGGGTAGTGGGGGGATGTAATTCGGGTTGTGGTATAAATTCTGATGCCTCTTGAGAAGCTGCTTCTGCCTGAAAGACTTTAAAAAATGCCCTTTGTTAAATGTTAGGCTCAGTGCATGATATATTCCCGAGGTCTTTAACAGTGATGGTCACAATTCAATTCGCACCTGAATTAATTCGGAATTAATTCCAAATTGACGAATGAAATTGAATTGCTTGCAATAAATTCCCTTGACCTGCAGAATTGGCTTGAATTAAGCTCTGGCTTGATTACGTTTTGGAAATAAATCTACTTACAAATTGTTCCCAATTGGGATTGAGCAGAGTTGATTTTATTGGCTTATGGATTTGATAGCAATGATGAATAAGTGAAAAATCTTCTACAGTAAAATCTTCAGTTGTGCAACTCAGCCTACAGGTAACAGAAAATGGGCCAAAGTTTATCATTACATAATGACTGCAACAGTTAATCAACATTAATGATAGGTCTAATGAACAACTCACTGTAGCTTAGATATGACATAGTCTCAAATATACAAATAAATCATAATGTACAGGGTGACCATAAGGTCTGAACACATACAGTATGTAACTGTGTTGTATTTTTGATTGACAATTGAGGCGCTCAGAGGAAAAATGGCATATCCCAACCGACATCCGATTTTGAGATTGTAGTGCTTTTGTACTCTCCTGCCATCTACCTTTCATGTGCTGAAGTGCCAAATGAATTGGAATATGCCAAAGCTCACCTATTCCACTTGTAAAATTGGTCGGCAATGGAAAATACTATTTTCTTGCAACACAAAAAGCAGCTTATCTTAAAATGAACTCCTGTTGGGAAATGCAGGTTTTCCTCTGAGCGCCTCAATTGTTATCCTGGCAACCAACAATACAATACTACTACCTATGTGTCCAGACTTTAGAATCACCCTGTACAGGGTGTTCCCAGTATCAGGGTCATATTTAGTTATTGCTAATACAGTCGAATCCCTCTATAACGAAATTGAAGGGAACCAAATTTTCTTTCGCTATATGCAACAACAACAACATCACGACATTTCCCTATGAGGGGTAGTCAGCGATGAAGGGAGACGCAAGCTAACCCAACATATGAACTAATAAAACTCATGAGAATAAACCTAAAAACAACCTGTCCCACCCCCCACCCCTGCCCACCTCAGACATCACCTTATCCTCAGACATATATATATATATATATATATATATATATATATGCGAAATTCGTTATATAAAAAACGCGTTTAAACCTCACTTTTTTCTGATATTTAGGCATTATATTAAGCCCTGGTAGCGGGAATAGTTTAAAAATTCTTCCGCGCTAAATTAGATTATCTCACAAAGCACTGTACAAACGCGACAACAATAAGCTACAGAAAACACCGGAGGACTGCACCAGATGCAGGCCAGGCCCCTCTCCTTTTCCACTCGCGCCCTCATCCCACCTTTTAGGCACATATGATAAGTCAGCGTCTGGGAATTCCGTTCCAAATGTGATTCGTTTTGCTGCTCAAATTTCCGATGAATTTTCCCAGGTTTTAACCACCTGCCTCCTTCCCTGGGGGGGCCACGGGCTAGCAATAAATCCAGTGGGCAGCGCTGAGTCACTGCGCGACAGCCCCCCCCCCC